>LOJH01066442.1:0-10342 GCA_001685095.1 Ellobius talpinus | reverse complement strand
TATATATATATATATATATAGCTTCTTCTAAAATACAACAGCCAAACATTTGCACGACTGCACAAAAATACTATCACATTGATTTCAGGGATACGGTTTCCTTCCTAAAGCTGAAACATAAAAGACGCTTGGAACAATGAGTTCTCTGTGCTTAAATAGGGGTGATGCTGATTTTTAATTATTGTTGCAGCTTGCTGTCTTAGAGATAAAGTCTTTTTTGAGAAATATTTATGGAGCGCCTTCGAGGCTAACATTACATGAGACGAAACCTCAGCAATAATAAAACAAATGAACAACCAAGAGTTCCTTAGAGTTTCTATGAGCTGAAAGCTAATTTGAGAATGCGGGAAGGATGGCCATAGGGAGTGAGGCCCTGCCCCACGAGGAAGGACCTGAGACTGGCTGGACCCCATGCCCTTGATACAGAGCCTGTAGCACCAACATTCTTTCCTAATAGAATGAGCTGCTTTTTGAAAACAGCTCAACAGGAACTTAAATTAGAAAACTAGACCATCGAAATGGCTCTGTGGCTACACGTGCTTGCCAGAGCAAGCCGAGTGGAGTCCCTGGAGCCTACAGGGTAGGAGAGACCTGACTCCCAAAGGTGTCCTCTGACCTCCAAACATGCACCTGTGGCATTCACATGCCTGCAACAATAGTAGATAAGTTTTTTAAGTTCTTAAAATTAAAAAAAAATGGCACTAAATATTTGGTGCCTTCCCATTCAGAATGTGAAGCTCATCTGCGAATTTCACCATCCATGCATTTCCCCAAGTTCATGCATGTGACGTCATGTGCAGAGTATGCACCTTATTTGCTTAGTTCTCAAAAGGAGATATAAAAACATCATTTTTAAAAACTTTTTTCACACAGTATTTCTCTGTGTAACAGTCTTGACTGTCCTGGAACTCGCTCTGTAAACCAGGCTGGCCTCGAACTCACAGAGATCCACCTGCCTYTGCCTCCTGAGTGCTGGGATTAAAGGTGTGCTCCACCACTGCCCAGCTAAAAACATCATTTTTATATCCTGATAGTTTTACCGTAAAAGAAGTAGAACCAGACATTAGAGATTAGGCTGGCCGTTGAATTACAAAAGGAAGAAAATAAACACTTGTTACCCCCGCGAGAGCATGAGAAAGAACACATAGACAAAGCTGCCGTGAAAGGAGACGAGAAGCAGTGGCAACAGCAAGGAGCAGTCTCGGGGATCCCAAGCATGCTCACCCAGTTTCCCCAGACTTAAAGGTTAGAGACAGGCGCTAGAATTTGTTCCCAGGTGGTTTATATAAGAACCTGAATAAACTAAACAGCACCAGATCTAGCTGGAGTCGAATAATGAACGGAAGGAAGCGAGAATAGTGGCCTTCAGTGTGTGCTGGGGCACCAGCCTGTGAGGTCCCCAGCCAGACACACAGCCTAGCTGCTTCTGCCCTTCCTCTGAGCTCTTTCTTGGGACAGGGTTTCTGAATTTTTTTTTAACTTGAGATTTAATCTCTGCTTCGTTTCTTCTTTTTAATTAATTGAGTGGTTAACCAAATGTTTCTGTACGGAAGTGAAACTGGGAATAATTAAAAAGAGACCATCCTAAAAACTTTTTTGTTTTAAGCAAAGCAAGGACTTAAAACTGGTCCCTACCTGTCCGTTTGAAATGTGGCTCACGATTGGTGCTTTGCAAACTTTCAGTTATGATTTCCGCTGTCATTTGTGAATTATGGCCAATATGCTGGCGCCGAACCTGCCAGGATGTCCGTCTTCACCATTCACCTCCTGCATAGTACCAACTAATGTTGTGGTATCTGTCTCCTGATTTAAATTGGCACTAATTTCTCTTTTCACTTCTGTCCTTTCTTCCCCTTTGATAGCTTCTCTTGCCTCTTGCTGCAAGAATGTCTGAGGAGTCTTACTTTGAATCTAAGACAGAGGAGTCAAACAGTGCAGAGGTGTCATGCCAGATCACAGCAACAAGTAACGGGGAGGGCCATGGCATGAAGCCAAGTCTGCAGGCCATGATGCTCATGGGCTTTGGGGATGTCTTCTCAATGAACAAAGCAGGAGCTGTGCTGCATTCTGGGATGCAGATAAACATGCAAGCCAAGCAGAATTCATCCAAAACCACATCTAAGAGGCGGGGGAAGAAAGTCAACATGGCCTTGGGGTTCAGTGATTTTGACTTGTCAGAAGGTGATGACGATGATGATGATGATGGTGGTGGTGGTGAGGAAGAGAATGACATGGAGAATAATAGTGAATGACGGCAGAAAGCAATAAAATTGAAAATGTATTTTTTTTAACAAACAGAAGAAATGTATTATCTCAGTCTGTGCAAAAAGCAGCATAGGGAGGCAAGCGCCAAGCACTGCATCTTAGGCCAAGCTCACGGAGGGCAGTTTCCTCATCGGGGTGGCTTTGCTTTTGCATCCAGAAAAGTGAGGCAGGGAAATTAAGCTAAAGGCATATTTATCAGCGAGTGTGGTGCCTGGTTATAGAAATATGTGGTTATATACATATCATGTTCTTAAAGTTCTTTGGGCCTTTCCTCTTTAAAGTGCATACTTTGTAGTTAGTATTTGACAATATCGTATTCCCTTCACTTGGTGGGTTGGGAAAATGTCCATTTTGAACAAGTTCTACTCCTGACTCCACTCTGACATTTGTTTCTTCCCCAGCACACTGTTTCCTCCTTGTACAATACATTGTAATGGTGGAAGTGATTGATGACTATAAAATCCTTTCACACAAAAAAGGCTGAGATGAAAGAAGATTTAAAAAAAATGCTTCTTCAGAAATACCTAAATGCCAAGAATTTTCAAACCAAATAGCACACAGCTCCTCAAAGTAAAACCCGAATGGTGTTCTCTAGTGACATTTGAAGAAATACTCTGATTTGAAGCAAGCAGCAGACAGCGCAAGCTTGCATCCCCCATGCTGGCTGGAAACATCCTAATATGAACACACTGTCACCCTAGGCTTAGCTTGTTCTTTGCATAGAAGCACATGGTCCCAAAGGGACCTGTCTAGGCATGAACAGACTGAGCACACACTTGCTCTGAACATCCAACAAAGGCACTCTGTTTTTTGTTTTCCAGAGGTGCATAATAATAATCCTAGATTTTAATCTATGTATAGGAAAAATGAACACTATAAATTGGAAAGACAAATTATCCTTCTTAGACACAAATGCATTCTAACACAGCGTCACCCCCATCCCTTTCTTTCCTTTACATTGTGCTCTGTGATGTTGGTTTGAGAAATGAATTCAGGTGCTACTTACCATGAAGCCCAGGCTACCTAGAGACACTCTCAGTAGACAAACTTATCTCTCAAAACCCATTTAAGCTATAAACTCCTATAAAAATTACAACCAGATCAAAGGCAAAACAAAACTAAACTCTTTATCAGCCTAACTCAGAAATAGTGTCATTCACTTGACAATGAAAATGAAGCAGTTGTGGTGGGCCTTTTTGTTTAGAAGCACTAACATCAGGTGGGTGTGATCACAATCCTGGCACTTGGAGGCTGAGGCCGAGGGACCGTGAGTTTAGTAACAGCCTGCTTGAGCTGCACAGCAAGACTCTGTCCCAAGAAAGGATTAGAAGCCATCTACTAATGTTGATGAGTGTGTTCGCTTACAAAGTCTTTGGGAATCTGAGATGTGATGTGCTTCTCATCCTCCATGAGAATTGAAAAGTGCCACCCAAAACAAGAAGCATGCACTACAGCTTCATTGGGGGAGAAGTAACTAGTGCAGTGTTCTGGGTGTCTGTCTGCTGGGCAGTCATGGTCATGACAGGAGGGCTAACCTACTTCAAAGAAAGAGAATCAGAAGAAGGTGTGTTGCCCTGTAGCGTAGCGCCAGGCCATGGCAGGTGCCACATCGCACCGGCGACAGTTAACTGCCAAGTGAAAGGGACACAGAAACAAGTGGGTTCAGTAACCTTCTGGGATACCAAACCATCAATTGCAAGTGAGGCTTTCCCAGAAGTATGAAACTAAAAGTAGATAGCTTTCAGGAAAAATAGAGAGAGCAGTTCTTAGGATGCAAAATGTGCAACAGATTTAATTCAGTTGCTCTGGGAACCTGTGTGCCATGACCAGGTCCACCTGTACCAGGTGTTTACAGACAGGTAAAGGTACAGTCTGCCTGAGATGGCTCCCCCTCGTGCCCACCCTGCTGTAATCCTCTGAACGTATGTATTCTAGATTGGTAGCCAGGCCACCCAAACAGAACAACTTGGGGGGGCAGAAGGGATGCCTAGCAATTCCTGCTTCCCCAGCATGCTGCAAGTACTTGAAGGAGACAGTGGCAGCAGATGCAGGGTCTTAACGCCTCTTGCACATCTGCCCAGGAAAAAATAGAGTCTTTTGATCAACAAGTATTCACTGGGACCCTGGTGTCTAGAGAGTTCTCGAGAATAGCTAGATGACAGCGTTTGCACTCACGGACTGTGTGTGCTAGTGAGCAGGAGTGAGCTGTCAGGAAAGCATGCATCACAGAATGCTGTGGTTTTAAGTGCATGTTGGAGATTGAAGGAAGAGGAGGCTGGTGGGAGAGGCCTTCAAAGCGTGGTCAGAAAAGACCTGGCTGATGGGTACCATTTGCAGAGCCGAAGGTGAAGGGATCTCTGTGAGGATGAGGAATGAGTTCTGCCCTAGATGGAAGAATGTACATACACCTCACCGCCCACTAATCAAGAGTTGGTTTAGAACATATAAATGGCATGGAAATAATGTTGTTTTCTAAATTAATACCTAAATACATATTCCATTTAAAAATTTTAGCAAGAAAAGTCAGTCAGATAGTGTCACTAACGGGATGTTACTGGGTTCTATCCGCAGACTTAGGTTTACCATTACCAGGCATATGTCTGCCATCTCTTAACTGCTGCTTTTTCTCCACCAATGTTGCAGCCATGCTCATAGCTCAGTACTGAGTCATGGAGGATTTGGGGCAGGGCAGAACCAACCTCGGTGAAGAGCTTCCAATGCTTCTGTCTGGAGCCATATAATACACCATTGGCTATTTGATGTCTGCTCCAACATGCCAGGCGTGGTGGTGCACACCTTTAATCCCAGCACTCGGGAGGCAGAGGCAGGNCTGGTCTACAGAGTGAGTTCCAGGACAGCCAGGGCTACACAGAGAAACCCTGTTAGGGGGGTGGGGGAAAATTGCTCGTGTACCTGAAATCTGGCTCATATAAACAGGATCCTTTAGGGGTCTCACACCATCTGTAAAAATTACTAGGAAGCTTTAGATTCAATTAATTTTATAAAGAAATGTCTATTAGCCACATGCAGAATTTCTAATAATGCAGATGTGGCACTAGCTCAGCTCTTGGATCAGTTTTTGAAAGGACAAACGATCAGTGTTAGATTTCATTCCAAAGATCTGATTTACAAAGAAACACAATTCAGAAGTTAAAGAAATCCCAAAACAACATCAAGGTTCAGAATGAGAATTAGAACTCTAGATTGTCGTAACAACTGTCAGCCTGACTGCTGACTGAATACATCACCGTTTAGCTTTCTTTACTCGTAAAGCTGAGCATGTAGAATTTGAGGACCCCTGCGGTAGTTCTTAGCGGAGAGGTAATGTCACCTTGACCAGCCAGAGTACTGCCTAGCCTGGTGGCATCCCACTTGCCAGGGACAGCCCCACCTTGCAAAGATTCCCATCCAAAATCCCCACAGCATTGCCCGTCCCCACTGTGATGCTGGCGAAAGCCTCACACGTCTGCGAGTCCAGCTCTAGTTTTCCCCCCAGACAAAATTACCCCAGCCTTTTCAGAATGCTAATGACACCTCCTGCATTTTAGGAAGTTGTAGCTTTTTCTCAGAGCCCTGGTTGTGGAAATGATTTCCAGTTGCTGGTAGGAACACTATGAAATGACTGCACCCACCTGCGGGAGGGGTGCTGGCCCATTAAGGTGACTCCACAATGGTACAGCCCTGGTGGAGACGCTGTCATTCTGCAGTCATTTCAAGGGAATTTTTTCTCATCTTTTTTTTTAAAGCACATTTTTATTGTTTCACGAATTGCCAGTGGGATACGGTTAAAGGCACAGGGCACACTGCTTTTGATGCTCTGAAAATACCGAGGACTGTTTTGGGTTTGTTTTTTGTTTCTTGTGTGTGTGTGTGTGTGTGTGTGTGTGTGTGTGTGTGTTTCAGCCCATAACTTTAAAAACAAAATGCAATGAATTCGTTAGACTTTAAACACCAGCTGAGGTATTCACACCTGATTCCCATTAAAATCAAAGGGCCTAGAGGAAGGGAGGGGCTTAGCAGAGACTCAGACCCATTTCCCTTCGAGTTACTGTGTATGTATATAACTTGAGCTTTCATTCGTGTGCTAAGATGAAAGATGGTTTTAAAACCTAGTGAGTTAAATACGGATACTTTGAAAACGATTTTGCCACACTAGACCGGGGCAGCCTTGTGAAACTCGTCAAGTCCTGCTACACCACAGACACACAGTAGAGCATAATTCTTTCTATAATCAGGCACCGTCTGCTGCTTTCGAGAAAGGCCGCTTTCCTGGGCAGACTTCCACACTGCCACAAGAGGCTCCACCCTGCTGGACATAGGGTAGCCCGGCGGCATTCTGTGATTGAAAGATGAATGTCTATCAGGACAGGCCCTGTCTTCTCGGACCCCAGCTTTGTGGGCACTGTGTTGCTTGTGTGAGAAACTTTCTGGCATGTGGTTAGCTATTTCAAACTAGAGTTCAGGCACTAGGCAACTGGTTTACAGCGTGTGTGAATACTCTTAATTCCAACACGACACACTGCTTTTGCACTCTAGGAAACTGCTATAGAAAACATTTCTACCCTTTTTGAGTGTGAGCTTTTAATAGGCGGCATCACCACTGTGTTTTCATAACCATCTCCCCCCTCGCTCTACTGCAATGTTATTCTGAGCAAGTCTTATACCAAATGCCATGTATAATGTCTGTATGGGAGATTAAACTGCGATCCTGTGTGGTCAGACTGTTTAGTTGCCGGCTTCATAGTTGAAATTTGATATTCCAGCACCAAGTCTACGATGTGTTCAGAAATCCAAGTTGGTGTCATACATTTCATTCTGATGTGAACTTTTCTCTGCTTTCCTTTGTTCTAAGACTCCATTTTGCAATAAACGTTTTGACAGTAAACCCCTGTGCTATGTGTCGCTGTGTACATAAGATCTTTGTTAGACTGGATTTCTAACATCCTTTGAGGAAATCAGTGTTACGCACACGCACGTGAGCGCTAGCTTTTCTCTCCTCAAGTCTGATGGAGTATAAATAATGAATTACTAAAGTGATGGGGCAGTCGTGAGGGATTTTTTTTATCCCCAAAGAAAAGAGAAAGGCTTAGAACTCATCCATGGCAGATGTGCTGATATGTTAACAAGGCACAGGAAACATGAAGGAGATGCGAGCCTCTGTGTGGTTGGAGATCGTTAACTCTTAGCCCCTGTCTTGCCAAATTCAAACCGTCTTGCCGCGGGTGCCTGGTCCCAGCCCTCCTCTCACTGATCTTTGCAAGCCTCTGCCGACTCCTGCTGGAAGGCGCGGCAGGTAAGGCTCGGTCTTCCTGCGCCATGATGCTGATGAGCCAGCCACGGAGCAGTGAGCACTTCGCTGTCCTCTGCACATTAAAATTGAAGATGACGGCTTATTTCATTTACAATCTTTATCGAGAAACAGTTGTTCCTCAGTCTTGTTAGCACATTTGGAAATTATATTAAAGTCAAAACACCACACACACACACACACACACACACACACACACACGCACGCACGCACCCACCCCACACCACATTCACACAGGCCCTGACACGCATCCTGTAGAGACAAACCTTAACGCAGGACAATCCTTCTGTATAGTTTCTCGATGTCTCTTCCTTCACATTGGTATCCGCGGTGGGCGGGAGGGATGGCATGTTTCTGCGGCTGTGTCCAGCTGCCCCACGGAGAGGTAAAGCCTGTTGTGTGTTTTCTTTGGTTGAGATCCACTTCAGATGCGCTTCCTTCATCCACACTGTTAAAGCGGGCAAGCCTGCTGGGTGACTCCTTCATAGTGCGTGTGTTTCAGAGGAAGGACGCCCGTGAGTAGCAGAGTCTGTAGGGAACATGACTGACTTGAGCACACGCTTTATGTCCTTGCAACCTAGATGTAGTACTTAGAGTCTGCACATCCACGCGTGTTTCAACAGTGGGCTTTAAAATAATAAAACCTGCTTTGCCACACCCAGAATCGGCTTCTTTCTCTTCTTCCTCAAACACAAACTCACTGCATCCTGTGTTCCAGTTAAGGGAGCATGTCACACCTACGCCAGCCCCATGGCCAGTCTCTTACCCAGTTGTTCTTCCTCGCCTTCTCTTTCCCCAGGGCCTGCAATCCTCAGCCCAAGCCACTTGCCTTCCGTTCCCCTGTTATATGATATGGGACATCGGTCTTCGTATGCCTATCAACACAGAGCAGACTACCAACTAATCTGGCAGCTGAATACATGTGTCCTTCACGCTACCATTTCATTCATTTTATAAGATAGCATGAGAAAGATTACACAGGTGGGGCTAGAGAGAGAACTGGGTTGGTAAAATGTCTGCTCTACATATCTGAGGACCTGAGTTCAAATCCCAGCATATAAATAAAGAGCCGGCTATTGTGACATGACCTCATATCCCACACAGGGATATTTTTATGGGGCAGACAGGCGGATAGGTCTCTGGCGCTCACTGGCCAGGCGGCCCAGCCTAATTAATGAGCTCCAGATCAGAGAGTAGTACCTGAGGAATGACGCACCAAGGTCGAGAATTCCAAGGGTACATACGTGCATGTACCCACACACATACAAATATGCATGTGTCCATGCAAATGTACCAAATATTATGCATTACTAACTAAAAGAACAAGGATAAAAGTGGCCTCTCCTGAATATAATCCACAGATGTTCCACTCAGTTCTAGTAAAATTCTTTATAGGGACCATGCCTTTCCTAGCAGTCTGAGCTTGTGGTTTTGTAATAAATATCTCTAAGTTGGGAAGATTAATTTAGCCACCATTAGACTGTCACACTAGCAGTAGAAGCAACTAAACTCTCTTTCCTTTTTCTTATTGTCCTTTGAGAATTTCATCCATGTGCACAAAGTGTTTAGATCACACCTCCCCTGGCCTAATCCCTTTTCCCTCTATGCTCACAAAGAAAGATCATCTGTAACAGAGGCGGAGTGATACTTTGGCATATGAATCATGAGTCATGAATCATGAATACACATCTTGACAAGTCAAGCTAGTTGAAGCTACTGGCTACACCACACTCTAGCCCACGGGACATAGGCCTTTTCAAGTTATGAAAGGATGTGCTGTTTAGCCCATAACCATGGAACGCACTGATGATGGGCTCTGCAAATCCCCACTCTATACGTGTCCCTGACAGGGAGATGTGTTAGTCTGTGTTCGAGCAACTCAGAACCCAGATGCCTTAGGACGGCTCCAACCTCACGTGTTCTGCCTCCTCCACGCGAGGAACCTTTGAAAACAGGCAAAACAAGTCACCTGGTTACTTATGGTTGTTTTGGAATTTCTGGCGGTAAATTATCCTATTATCCTACTGCTGGTCGAGAATTCCAAGGCTTCTCTGACGGCTGGTGAATGTCAGAAAGGCCTTGATCCCAAGGCCCGTGCCAAAGAAGACTCTACCAAGTCCCCCTTAAAACAGCTCATAAGGTAGCATGCATTGTTGCCAGGAACTGATTTACACACTGGCTGCTGGGCTCAGCGTCCTTGGACACTGAGAACTTCCCCTGAAGGTTGAGGGAAAGTGTCTTCCTCTCAGCCCAGCCCGCCAGAGGAAGCCAGAGCAGCAGGAGAGCTGAGGCGAGAGGACACACCAGAAAGGTGAGGGTAATGTCACTTCCCTTTTTCATGTCCTTCGTATCTCCCACGCAGCTGCTGCCTTCCTTTGAGATCAGTGCATGGGACGAAGACGACGTGGTAAGCTGCCTCTGCTGATGATTCGTCGGACCTAGACAGGAAGTGGGCAGAGTTGTCCACATGTTCGGAAGTGCAGTTAGGGAGAGCTGGAGCTAACTAGCAGAAGTTAACAAGCTTCTCTTTTTACATAAATAAATAATTTAATAGTGGTTGAAAATAAGGACTCAATAGCAAAAGCAACTAGGTCTTCAGATATTATGAGAGTTCCATCTTCCTAACTGGCTGTGAAAATATTCCAGAATATAGTAATACCAATAGCAAGATAAAAGCTATACTTTATTATATATAATATATATCTATATATACCACACACATATGTATATATACATATGTGTGTGTTGTGTGTGTAGTATATATATATA
>LOJH01066441.1:0-10033 GCA_001685095.1 Ellobius talpinus | reverse complement strand
CTGTAGTCAGACTGATGAATATTTTAAATATCACCATAGAACCTTCATCCAGCAGCTGATGGGAACAGAGGCAGAGACCCACAGTACTGGACTGAGGTCCCAAAATCCAGTTGAAGAGTGGGAGGGATGAGAATATGAGCAAAGAGGTCAAGACCATGGGTTCACTCACTGAAACAGTCTACCTGAGCTAATGTGAGCTCACCAACACCAGTTGAACTGGGAAAGACCAAACTAGTCCCTCTGAATGTGGTTGACAGTTGCATGACTGGAGCAGGCTGAGGGACCACTGGCAGTGGCACCAGGATTTATTCCTACTGCTTGTACTGGCTTTTTGGGAACCCATTCTCTTTGGATGATACCTTGCTCAACCTAGATATAGTCGGGAGGGTCCAAGACCCTCCCCAAAGCAATGTGCCTTACCCTTTCTGAGGAGTGGATGGGGAGTAGGGTGAGGGGGTAAGTGGAGGGAATGGGAGGAGGAGAGGGAGTGGGAACTTGGATTGTTATGTAAAATGAAAAAAGATAATTGGTTTTCTTCTTAAAATTAATAAATAAAATTAAAAAAGAGAAAAAAAGAAATATTCTTGTTTCTATGCAAGCCACTAGGAAACTATGAGAGATAATTTGGTTGCACTGAAAAAAAATTGCAAAAAGTGGCCTAAGATGAAATAAATGGCTGGTTTCCATTCTCATTTTTCGGTTCCTCTCTGATGGCTCCAGCTTGTATCAAGCTGGCACACGAAACCACTGAGTACAGATCCCAATGTAAGCTGGTCACAGGATTTGGCTCAGGATACAAGTTAAGTTGGAGAGGTATGTCTGATGACTAATGTTATGTTTTAACTACTGTGCTTAAGAAATCTATAAAATAAAAATACTCTAACCTGGAAGCCCCACTTGCTCCAAAACAGGTTACTGGAACTCTGGGGGCTGTTGTTTATGTAAGATAACAAACCATGTGTTTTACGTCTCTGAACAAGCATGGTTGACCTACAGGATGTATGCTTGATCACACATAAGCAGGAGGTGTGTAGGCAGGAAATACGTCAGGCTGTGTGCTTACCCTTGATTGGACAAAGGCAGAAGTGTGCAGCCTTGTGGATTTTGTCCTCATAAGCTCATGACTAATGTAATTCACAGCCATACTTAGAACATGAATCTTGGGTTTGGACCTGGCCAGTATCCATGGTCCTGACCAGTATTTATTAACAGTTATTCATGGTCAGACTGGTGAATCTCTGAATGACCCCAGACCCATAACTTTCAGATACTGGCCAGAACCTGAGTATACATTTTTATAGATTTGTTTTATTGTATAAATATGACTGTTTTGCCTGCGTATATGTACACATGCCTGGTGCCCATGGAGGCCAGAAAACGGTGCCAGATCCCTGGAACTGAAGCCGTGATGTGGGAAACGAGCCCAGGTCCACTGGAAGAGCAACAAGCACTCTAACCTCTGAGCTAAGGACACTTTCCTGCTACTTTGGACTTCCTTGGCTGCCTGCCTACAGTGCTTGACCTCCATGCTGCCTAGCACAAGCAGCAAGGCTCCTTTCTTCTCTTTTCCACTTTCCTCCTCTAGGCCACTGCTGACATTTGCAGCAGGCCTGGCCTCCATTTTGCTGTTTGTTTTTCAACTCTAATAGCACTGCCATTGAGCTTCCTTTGGGTCCATTCTTCAACTATTCTATTTATTTTTATGGTTTGAAATTAAATGTTATTATACCACTTTCCCCCTTCTCTTTCCGCCTTCCAACCCCTCCCAGGTCCCCCACCCCACTTTCTCAAACTGGCATAAGACAATTTACTTCAGAATGGCCTAAGGCAAATCTTGCCTCCTTTTTTAAACACACAAACACACATACACCCTCCATACAGACGCGCGCGCGCGCGCACACACACACACATCCTTCATACATGAATACAGCCTGCTCAGTTTGCGTCCTATAACTTCTGTGTATGTTCTCAGGGCTGATCAGCTGTGTTGGACAGTCCACTGGGGAGGTTTTCCCTTTGGGAATATTATTTCTCTCACTGTTAGCGTTCATTAGTTGCCTACAGTTCCTTGTCTACAAGACAAAGTTGGGGCTCTGTGAGATTTCTCCCTTCCATGCTAGCATTGTTTGGGATTTGTTTAGGCAGCCATGTTGTTGAGACTTCCTGCATGTAAGTTCTCTGCATTTCTAAAGGACGGACTCCCACTTCTGCTTCCTCTCCTGAGATGTTCGCAGTGGTAGCACACATATCTTGGTAGTAACCCACAGATCTCTAGTTGGACTCAGGGCCCGCCCAACAAGGCAGAAATCATGTCTGATACAGGAAACCTAGTCTACTACCCAATCATGATCTAGTGAAGCTGTGGATCTGGGAGGAGCCACCTACAACTGCCACTTTACTAAATCGGAGTAATTCCTAACTTTATGTTAAATTCTGTCATTAACGAGACTAAGAACCCCAAGAGGGGACCTCCATTTCCCCACTGTCGTTTTCAGTGTTTGATTCGTCTCCAGCTCTTGATCCTGGGCTCCAGCTTCCTCTAGCTTCCTCTCCCGCATCGTCCTCCTGTCCCAGCATCCTGTGGGGGCACTGTTCTGTCCCCATGCCCATACTACAATCAACAGACTCCCTCAGCTGCTTCTGTCTGTCACTGTCACCTCAACTTAAGCAGGTACTTCCAGTTCCTGCTGCTCACACAGGCCATAGAGGGGACCCATGATAGTTAGAGACACCTACCCTTTTCTGCAAGCCCCTTGATGACTCTCTCAGCTCTTCTCGCACCCCAAACTTCCAGGCATCTGGGTTCCTAGGCAGCCTTTCTAACATTGGGGAAAGCACAGTGGATATCCTTATCCTCAAGGGTCTTTCTCTTCCCTCTCATAGAACAATACACATTATTCTCCCCATGGTAACTGAGCATAATACTTCCGGATTCTCATAGGCAGCTCTGAAGGCTGTCAGTTTTGCCGGCCAATGTATTTTCCCCCATCTCCTTTTGCTTCTGGACTGCCTCGACATGTTGTAATTTGTGGGACTTTTCTTGGGATAAAGGCCCATAATCTGGGAAAGCGATTTGCCACCTTTGATCTGGATGTGCTCTGGGCTCCTTTCTTGTCCAACTGTAAAAACAGGTGAGAGGAAGCCATTCGTCCACTGTGTGGCCTCATTGACTTAGCATGGGAAGGAAGTACCTGAGGGCCCTTGGATGGGTGGTTCTGCTCCATGTCATGAGAGGACTCTTTACCCTGTAAGGTCAGTCATATTATTTGAGCACTTTGGGGAAGTCAGGCTGATAACCAGGTGCTTCATTGGCTCATGTGGTCCCCATAGCAACTCTGAGACAGAAGAAAGAAGAAAACTGTCACTGGCCAGGATAGGAATGTGGCCTTGGACTTCTAGTCCAGACCTGAATAAACTCATAATGGTTAGTCTGTCTCAGCTCACAGGGTTACACCTACCTACCTCAGTCTTATGCGATACAATGACAATTTTATTCTAGTACAAAGCCTTAACAGTTCAAAAGCTTGTAATTTGTCTAACACAAGCATGTCACATGGCTTTAAAATAAAACTGGAGGCCTGCCGGGAGGTGGTAGCACATGCCTTTAATCCCAGCACTTGGGAGGCAGAGGCAGGCGGATCTCTGTGAGTTAGAGGCCAGCCTGCTCTACAAGAGCTAGTTCCAGGATAGGCTTTAAAGCTTTAGCGAAATCCTGTCTCGAAAAACCAAAAAAAACCCCCAACCAACCAACCAAACAAACAAAAACAAAACAAACAAAAACAAAAAAACCCAAATGGAGGCCTCAGTCTAATTTCTCTCCCTTCTCTTTTTCACAGACCACGTCTAGCCCAGGTTTTCTAACAGAGTGTGAGGGTTCCGATGTTTACTACCTTCTAACAACTCTCTTGGTACTCATCCAACACTGGGAGCCACCCTCAACAGACCTGTCTTCTCAGTTCTCAGTGTTCCAGATGTTTCCTGGGGTCCTTTTTTCATCTCCACAGCTGATCACATTCTTGACCCTGGGGGGATAGCAGCAATGTAATTGATCCCCATAAACTCATAGGGAGTGGCATTATTAGGAGGTGTGGCTTTGCTGGAGTGGGTTTGGCCTTGTTAGAGGAAGTGCGTCACTGTGGGGTGGGCTTTGAGGTTTCCTATGCTCAGGATACTGTCTAATGTCTCAGCTAACTTCACATTGCCAGCAAGATGTAGGACTCTCACCTACTTCTCCAGCACCACACGTGCTTGTACATCGCCATGTTTCCCAACGTGATGATAATGGACTGAACCTCTGCTACTGTAAGTGAGACACCCCAATTAAATGTTCCATTTATAAGAGTTGCCATGGTCATGGTGTCTCTTCACAGCAATAGAAACCCTAACTAAGACCCTGTTTCCAGGGGCAAGAGAGCTAAGATGGGTGATGGGTAGGCCTGTGACTTCTTGGGCCTAGTCTTTCTGAATGCAAACTAAGGCAGTAGCAAAGCTTGACCAGGAGTGTGTGTCTCCAAGCTATTCCATCCCTTCTGGGAACTCTTTTGGCCACAGGTTCTTTTCCATGATATTTCTAGTGGGCATGGTTAATGGGAACCTGGCAGAAAACTGGAGGAGCATGGAAATGCCCGGTATCCACTCCTTCTGGCTCTACCTCTTGAGTCTCAGCCAGGGCTGTTTCTGTCACAGCTCTGCCCTTCCACTAGGGTTCTATCTCTCCACCAGAAAGCCCAATTCTTTCAGTATCTGTGATGTAGGTTCCTAGCTGTAACCTCTGATCCTCTTGTCTCACGGACCTTGGCATGGTAACTCCTTGCTTCATCAAATGTCTGCCTTTTCCCTTGAATCTTGTTTAGATCCTCCTTTTTCCCACCACCAAGTCAATCCCCTGCATTGAACTCCCCCATCAAAGATTGCCTCTTACCCAATACTTGACCAAGAAAGCTACCTGGAGAAAGGAGAAGGAATCCTGTCTGCTCCTACATGACTGTCTCAGAAACAAGGAACCTACACACAGTTCCCTTCTTTAGCATTAATTATCTCTATGTGTTATGATTTCAGAAATCACCTGTTAGGAAATTATTAGTAACAGCAGTGAGGACACTAATTATTTAGATGGTAGGGAGTGTCTCCTGCCCCAGATGGGGAACCCCAGCACAAGGGGATAAGAGGGACACAGGGGCTAAGGGAATTCTCATGCCCAGATGACTACTACCATGTGCTGGGAGTCAAGCTACAAGTTCTGCCTGCTGGTCGGTTGGTAAGGACAAGTTGGATTCTAGAAACACGCAGGTGCCCCAAATCAGTCTTGACAGGTGGATGCTATGGAAACTAGCAAGCCCTGGGATTTCTGGGGGAACGCACCACGGTATGGGGCGGTAAGGAAAAGACTCTGATTTTTTTCAGCGAAGCAGTCTTGTAGCCAAAACTTGGTTAACTTTGAGTCCATTTAAAAGAACAGCCCCGATGATGAGGAAGACCAGCCCTGTCACCCCAGAGTCCCATGTCTTCCTACTTTGAAAACAAAGCCCCAGGGACTAGTGTTTCCTTGGGTCCTCACGGAGAAGTAGGGGGAGGGTGTCACCTTCCTAGAAC
Organism: Ellobius talpinus; assembly: GCA_001685095.1. Taxonomy (NCBI): domain Eukaryota; kingdom Metazoa; phylum Chordata; class Mammalia; order Rodentia; family Cricetidae; genus Ellobius; species Ellobius talpinus. The sequence goes on along the minus strand of LOJH01066441.1, from coordinate 4,441 downwards.
TCCTAGAACTCCAGTCTGGCCCAAGGGAAATAACTCTGTCTTCAAAGCCTTGGCCTAGGCAGTGGCTCTCAGCGGTTTGATAAGGGCTGCATCTTGGGCATGCTCAGAGGATGAGCAAAGAGCTCAGCCAGTGCTCGATACAGTGATGAACGCGGTCACGCCAAGTCTCTCTCCCAGGCTGTGGCCATCTACTGTCACTGGGAAGTAAATGTGTTGCAAAGACGATCTGTCCCTGAGATGAACACTGAGGGCTGAAGGGAAGCAGTGCAGGGGCTTCACACCTGTCAACGTGGCACTGTAGGCAGAGGGCAGTCCCAGAATCCTGAGCTGTGGAGAAGGAGATCATGGATTGATGAGAGCCACAGAGCGAGACACCAGTCATGTGCCTGGAACGAGGCCCAGATGAGATCAACATTGCTTCTGCCCAGGCTGTCCTATGGTAGTAGATGCACCAAGGGCTTAATGAAGAATTGTTCTCTATACATCCATTGGTCATGATAGCTAGGGCAGGCATTTTCCCAAGAGAAACACTGGAAAGGTTTGAGGATGGCCCTTAAACTTCCACCTCCTGAGTGTCTATGCCCAGTTTTGGGGGTATCAGGGGTGGAACCCAGGGCTTCGTGCACACAAGGCATGCACTGAGCTACATCCCCCACCCCTGTGATTGTGTGGTTATGCCTGGTTAGAGTTTTCTCATTTGGGTTGGCTCTCTGCTTTCTTAAGAAAGGAAAGAAGGGCCCATTGAAATTTGAAAGTCCCCTGAGGCTGGTAAACATAAATATAAATTCAACAGCCTCAAAGAAAGCACATGTTCTTCAGTGTGGGGCAGGGAGAAGGCCCAGCTTGCCCATGGAATCGCTAGCTTTTCATGAAGCTGGTAGGGATGCTTTCTGCTCCTTTTGCCCTTTCTGCCCCAACACTGGCAGGTTCTGATAAAAGCTGCCCTTGGCTCTGACAGCACAGCGAAGCAGTCTTGTAGCCAAAACTTGGTTAACTTTGAGTCCATTTAAAAGCTGTCAAAAGGAGACAAGCACACAGCATTCGTAAGAGGAGAATGAGATGCGCTCCCCACGCTTCTTCTCCAATATCACCGGAAGTTTTGGGTAGGGAAGTAGCTGGAGAAGCCTGCCCACCCTCAGCAGACGGTGACTCAGGGCTGGTTCACAGTGATTTAAGCTAAAAGCACCTGGCCAGAAAGCAGGCGCTAACTCCTGGTTTACGGACCCTTCGAGGGGTGAAGTAATGGCCAGGAGTTATTACTGTCTGTTAGGACTCTTTGAAGCATGTCGACTCTGCCCTCTCCTCAGATCCTCAGCATCAGTAACAGGATGTACTGACATGAACCAAAGCCCCACTGCAGCAGGGCCTTGGACCCAGACATGGCCCTCGGTGGCAGTCCAGACCCAGATGTCACCACGGTCCTGGGTGGCAGCACAGGCCTCTGAGATCAGTATGGTACCTGTGGGGGATTATCTCTCAGACACTGACATAATAACAGGTGGTGCCAGACTCCAGGCCTCCGCAGGGCCCTCTATGGTAACAGGATCCCTGGACATTAACACAGACCACCGCTGCTGCATCAGGGCAACAGACCAGGACATGGCCCTTGGCAACAGCCCTGGCCGCAGGAGACAAGGTCACCCACATCAGCCCGTTCCTCACCACCCTCACCTCTTCAGATCCACCTCTCTCCCCAGCACATAAACCATTCTGCCTCTTTCTCCCATGTCCTCACCATGTACACACTCATCATGCAATGGTGCCCAGGGGTTGATTTCTCCTGGCCCAGGCCATGTGGCCAGGGGCAGAGCTGCGCCTGTCTTCCTTGTGCCCGTCTGGGCCTAAAAGCGCTGGGCAGCTCATGGTTGATTTCTGCTGATCCAGGCCAAGTACTTTATTTTTATTTATGTTTTCTAATTTTTTTATTTGAGTGTGTGTGTGGTGTGTACTTGCATGCCACATGTGTGTAGAGGTCAGAGAACAAGTTGCTGGACTTGGTTCTCTCTCCTTTTACTATGTGGGTCCCAGTGGTTGAAATCTGAAGCCAGGACTGTGGTCTTTTTTGTTCATCCAGGATAGTTCTGTCCTATAGAATGCTCTTGTCTTAGTTACTTTCTGCTGCTGTGATGAAATAAATGCTCTAACATAGAAAATCAGTTGTTGTGACTTATGGTCAGAGGGGTCGTATCTGCCATAGCAGAGAAGACATGGCAGGGAAAACATGAGAACTGGGGCAGGAAGCATCACATATCTACACACAGGAAGCAGAAACAGGAAGTAGGGCAAGCCCATAAACTTGCAGAATCTAGCCCTAGTGATGTACCCCTCCAGCAAAGCTTTACCTGCTAAAAGTTCCTTAACCCTCCCAAAGGCACCATCAACTAGGGACCAAGTTTGGAACATTTCTCATTCAAACCACAAAAAATGCTCAGTAGTTTTTTGATGGATTTATTGTGACTAGGGAGATAATTCAGCTGGTGAAGTGTTAGGCACACAGGCTTGAGGATCTGGGTTCTGACGGTAGGGCAGCCATATGAAAAGCTAGGCACGGGGGGTGGTGCTTGCCTATAACCCTAGCACTGGATGGCAGAGACAGGAGGATACCTAGGGCTTGCTGGCCAGCTAGTCTTGCTAAATAAGTGAGCTCCAAGTTCAGTGAGAGACCCTGCCTCCAAAAGTAAGGTGGGGAGTGAGAGAAGAAGACCGCTAACATTGACCTCTAGCACACACACACACACACACACACACACACACACACGTGCACACACGAACACATACAGCACTCACGCACATTTGACCTGTGATATGTATTTGAGTTGACTTCCCCATACCAGCAAAATCTCTGGCAAACAGTCCATAGTGCTATGTAAGTTTGATTGGATATATTAATATGAAATACTAAGAGAAAGAACTGGCAAGCTTATGATAGAGAAAGCATTAGCAGGGAATGAAAGCAATGGAAATAAAGTTGTAGCAAATGACTTCAGAAGGGCTTGGGTTAATAAACAATCTTTCCATAATTTTTTATTCTGCAGATTTACAGCCACAGCAGCTGATTTACTACACGCTGCTTTGGATCAAATCTAGCTCAGCCTGTGATCACAAAATATAATTCAACACAAGGTAGAAAATAAGAGTTCATTTTTGTGCACCAAATGTCAGCCAGGCATTTAGAAAAATGTTAAAGTACTGCTCATGCATGATTTTTTTCCTCCAGTAAATTTTAATCGCACTAAATAGGCAATAAACCAAATGCAGTTATTTCCTCTATAATTAAATTGACCGAATTCTCAAGTTCATCACATTAATTAAAATAGCACTCAGCCAGTTGTAAAATTATAAATACATGCCATTCTCTTCGGCTTCAGAATGTGATTTTTATTAGTTCGTGTACTGAAACTTATAGAGGCTGTCGATTGTCCAGAACTACTTCGGATTTGTTAATTTTTCAACAGATCGTTTGATGGAAGAAAATGAAAATCAACAGCCCAACCTTTAACCTGTACACAGTGCAGAAACTGTCTCTCAAATGTCAGGTACGTCCTTAGAAATGAAGTTATTCATCCTTAGAAATGAAGTTACCAGGTTCAGGTCCGACAACCTTGAATTTTCAGAGGGGAAAATATATTTATTTGGATTCATTTCAATGTGGTTATAAATGAATTCAGAACACAACCCTGTCAGACCCCAGTATTCCCGAGACCTGACTCTGACTCTGGAGCATTAATGATAACAGAGTAACCAAAAGGCAGTGTGGGTCAAGCCTCGGATCTACAGTGCCGGCAGGTGGACACGGAAAAGAACTGGGATTGCTTTTGTCTGTTTTTAATGGGATTTTTAAAACATATCAGGGTTTGAATGTTTTGCCCTGAGAGCCCTTATCTCTGTCTGAAATCCCATATGGAGCCACCTTTTCCTGGACTCAGATTTGGGAGCTCTTGAGTCTAATTCCGAAGCTTGGTGCTGAAAGCCCCTTTGTGCAGCCTCCAAGAGTCCCCTCACTCTGAGGAGGTGAAGTCTACAGCAGTTCCCTCCTGTTGTTAGAGGCTGAGCCCATGGGCCTGCCCCTCAGTCTTCAGTTCATGTTCTGCTTTTCTCAAGCCTGGAAATGACCCAAATATGCAAGACTGATCATAGCATACATTTCCAAACGTTTCTGCACTCTAGGTACCATATTATCAGATCCTGGGCTGACGTAAACTTGTCCACACCGCTGTGTAATATGTACACATGCTGCCTGCTAGACTCGGCACTGCAAACAGATAACGAAGGGTCAACAAAATAGCTCAGTGCATAAAGATACTAAGCCACCAGGCCGGCTGACCTGGTCCCTGTGGTGAAAGGAGAGAATTTACTACGGCTTGTCCTCTGATCTCCACATGCACATTGAAGGCGAAAGTCATAAACAATCCCACACCAGTTGGGATTTAAAGGGGTATTT
>LOJH01066440.1:0-10343 GCA_001685095.1 Ellobius talpinus | reverse complement strand
GCTTAAATGAATACAATTTGTGTGTTGTTATTTTGGGGTATAAGCTATCCGTGCAGGAGCCAGGCAAGATGAAAAGCAGGCCTGCTCTCACCTCATCACTACACCATAAGCATGCAAGATGTGGGGAAAAGAGCATAGTGGAGGAAACATATTTTTCCTAATCAAAATCCCCCTTCAAATCTCATTTCCTCTTATAAATCCCAACCACTGTAAGTAGAAAGGTAGAGATCGCTGCCAGTTTTCAAATGAATAAAGGAAGGCCTTCTTTACTGAAGGTCACTGACTTCATCAGGAGACTTTCCTAACTAACTGTAATTGGGAGTAATAGAAGACAATATAAATTCACACTATACCCCATCTCTGAACTCAAGTTTTACTATATGCACAAAGATTAGGATTAAAATCTCTAAGACCCAACCCTCCAGCTCTAACATCCTATAATTGAGTTTCCAATATCCATTGATGATCTATAAAACTAAAAAGAAGACATTATTAACATCTATGAATCTTTTATCTTGAAATACCTTTAGCCAATGTTTATTGTGTGCCTACTATATCATATGTATCAAATAAATCACTTTATATAAGTAATTTCAGTTAATTCTTTGTCGTGGTTTGAATAAAAATGTCCTTCGTAAGCTAAGATATATGAACACCTGGTCCCCAGTTGTTTGCACTGTTTGGTGAAGTTGTGTAACCTTTTGGAGATAGAGCCTTGCTGGATAAAGTATGTCACTGAAGGTGGGCTTTGAGTGTTTATAGTCTCACCATGTTTTCTGTTCATTCTTTCTGCTTTGTGTTCGTAGTTGAGATGTCAGCTCTCAGCTTCTTGCTGCTACTACCATGCCTGTTGTTTGCCACCATGCTTCCCCACCATGATGGACTCTTAACCCTCTAGAATCACAATTCAAGATAAACTCTTATACAAATTGCTTTAGTTATGGTGGTTTATCACTACAAAAGAAAAATAATATATTCCCCAAAAGTTCTAGATAAAAAACACTATTTTTTTCAGATAGAAACTGAAATTCAGACAAACTAAGCAAAATCTCTAGCATCACCCAGCTGAGAAAAGATAGGACTGTAATTCAAAATCAAAGATGCCTGATTCCATATCTCGCTTCTAATTTTACCAAAATGACTGTGGAGTACACATATAACCATACTCCTCACATGACAAAAAATAATATGCAAATAATGTAATGTCAGAGAAGGCACACAGTTTAGATTCTGATAGATGCAGAAGTAACCTCTGAGTCTATTAATTAGTAACTCTAAGCCTAGGTGTTCAGAAGCATAAAGTGGATCTGAAAGGAATAATGTCAAGACAAATCATAGCATATGATACAAAGACTATAAAGAACCTGATGCCATGAATACTTGGTAAGAAGAGAATTCTTTTCCACTTAAAAGCCCTTCCAACTGATCTAGTGAAAGGCAGGGTATATGCAATCATAACCATACTCTTTTCTATGTTCCACAGGGTGTGTAGTTTTAACAGCACCAACAACAGGATCTGGAGAGATGGCTCGGTAATTAAGAGTGCTTGTTGCTCTTCCAGAACGCCTGAGTTCTGTTCCAAGCACCTAGGTCAGGAGGCTACAGCATTCCAGCCATAGTAACTCTGATGCCCTCTACTGGCCTTTATAGTCATGCACACAGCTAGGACATTCATTCACACAAACACATAAATAAAAAAATTTAAAATTCACTAAGAATGAAGGACAAGAGAAGACTTAATATTGCAAAACAATGTGAGGACCACTTCAGTTGATAGAGAACTTAGTCGAGATGATTTCTTGTTGTTATTTGGTTGGCTGGATATTAGTTTTAGTCTCTAGACTAAATATATACTTATTCTACATTTAATAAACTACTAGAAACAAACTCAGAAGCAATTTAGTACCAATGGCTACAATACAATGGTTTTGTTTTAGCTCTCCAAAGTTCACCTTTGAACACCTTTATTCTCATTGTAAAATAAGCAATATTCTCTGGGTCCTAGGGTGAGTGTGGCTACAATTTACTTTCCCAGGTGCTAGAAGTGTGCAAAGGGAAGCTGAGACTATTGAGCCTATTTGTGTCAGGATCCAGAGGTCAGGAGATGGGGCTGCCTGGGGTATTATCTCTAGAAACTCCCTGGGACACCAGAAGACTTGCAATGACTGCTATTAGCTTGCTAAATGTATCTACCATAAATAGTAAGAACAGTACGATGCCTTTAGTCTATATTCAACTCCTGATACTCACAGCAGTTCTGGGGGGAAGATATAGAGAGATTATCACCCCATTTATATGGTGAGGTTGCAGAAGCTCAGAGACAGTATATCCCTGCAGACATTAAAGGAGAGAAGTAGTACTCAAGCCCTAGTCTGTCTAAATCCTATTCCAAAGTTCACTACTTCACATGGTAAGAAACAAGAGTAATGAGGAGCAGATCAGTGCATAGCCCTGTGATCTGAGGTTTCCTATAAGCACCAGCTGTGCGGTAAGACCTGTAGGAATGCTGATATGGCATTTATAAAAGGGATTGGTAATAACAAATACAATGTGTAGAAATAGACACTTTGATGTCTCTCACAGCAAGCTCCCACCATGTTCCATTGCCCCAAATAAGCCTGGAAGAATTTAAAATCCAGAGATGGATTTTTTTAAAAAAAAACCTGTTCCTTCATAAGAACCAACAGTGAGAAAAGAATAAACAGTGAAGAAAATAAAGAAGAGAAGTTTATTCCTAGGTATAGAAATTAAACTAAAATTCCTGTGCTGATTTAAATTTCATGAAGAAATATAGCAATTACCTATTTGCTATAAATTTGCTAAAAATAGCAATTAGCTATAAATGAGACATTTCCAAGGTAATAATTAAGATATCAGTTGTCACAAAATACTTCATTATTTCTAAGCTCCAAAACTTGAAGCAATGAGTATGTCTTTATAGTTGTGCATTAACTGTGTATGTAGGACCCACTGGAGCAATGATTTTCAACCTTCCTAATGCTCTGACCTTATATGCAATTCCTCATATTGTGATGATCCCACCCATATAAGTATTTTAACTGCTACTTTGTAACTGTAATCTTGCTGCTGTTACAAATTATAATGTAAACACCTGTTTTTTCTTGATGGTCTTAGTTGACCCTGGTGAACCTGTCATTCGACCCACACGTTGAGAACCACTGCATTCAAATTTTACTTCAAACTGTGGAAAGAGTCCACATCTCCTAACTCTCATCAGGAGGCAGAGTCCCTGAAGAATATTTTTCTCATAGTGCTCATAGAAGAATAAGGTGGTAAGGTTAACCACAAAAGCACATTCTAAGATTATCCTTTTGCACTTTGCCTAGTCACATGATCAAGCCTAAAGTTCAGCAGTGGTGGGGTACTCTCCAACTATAAAAGCACGAAGCAGATTACTAGCCAGACGATCATAATATACCAGTTAAGAAAAATGTTAATCGAGAAGCGTGTGCATTTCACTTAAGAGGACATGTTATGAAACGCTTAAACTGTTACATTAAGCATATTTTGCTAAACTGCAGCTTTTCCATGTGATGTACTAGCCCTATTCACTGAACTACCATCTTTCATGTCCCAATCTTGGGAACAGGGTGGAGGAAATAATTTAAATTCAGCAAAAACTTGAAAACTACTATATCCAAGAGAAATATTTTTATGCACTTGAAGAGTTCTAGGTAAGAAAGCATTAACCATATTTTTTCATTTTTATTACAGAGAAAATGATTCATCTCCTTGACAAGCCAAGATCACTTTGAAGAAGACTGAGTTCACTGCTAGGTAAATTGGAATGAAAACATTCCAAACATATCCTCTCAGTGAAATTAAACCTGAAGCCTAGGGAAATGCATGGAGGATCTACTTTGAGACTCTGAAGAGTAAGTAACAGTTGGGTTAGCAAGAACACAAGAATTAGTAGTATCACCACCTATCAGCGAGTTTAGTGTCATTTTCCTATCCCAGAAATCAAGCCAGCCAGAACAGCAAAAGTGAGCACTCTGGTGGGGCTTAAGAAGCATGTCTCTAACACTGTGTCAACAATCAAAATACAGGAGAATCCCTGATTTCATTTCCTTTTTTCTCATTGGTATTGTGGCCCAGCCTCTTGTCAACCCAGTGACTATAGCAATAATACTGGCAATGACAAATAGGTATTAACAAATAAAGTCACAAAAATTTTAAAGGCGACCTTTGCTTTCCACCCAGATAAACAGAAGCTCCAAGAGATGTGGGTTTAGATATATTACTTCTCTCTACAGTTTCCTGCTGATCAACACTGACAGGAGTAAGATCATAGAAGTACATAGTTTATGGCCAGAAGACCCAAAGCAAGAGTCTTGAGGCACCACAGTCTCCCAAGAAAATTGAAGAAAAGAGTTCAGGAAAGCAAAGTTACCCCTAAATTGTACCTGTGTGAATCTAGTTCGAGTCAGCACAACAATGCCATTGTGACCTCAACTGATAGAGTACTACTTCTTTTTCATCCTGGCCACTGGTTGCAAAGTATGTATGGCAGCTTCAAAATGCACTACAAATATTTTGAAAATTAATATGTCATGAGAAGCTCAGCTCATGGAGGGTGTGTTAAAACTTGTGATTTGAATGGAACCATATCAAACACCGGTTAAAAAAGAAAATACCATCATGCTTTCTAAGATTTAAACAAGACTCAGTGGCATAGGATCTAAACAAAATTCAAATATTTAAAATATTAGCAACACATTCCAAAACCATATACAAAATTTCATTCCAATACTGACCCTCACTGGAGAAAAAGATTCAGGAGGTAATCATCAGATTAAACTGAGTTTGGATTTATGAGATTAAAACTTTAAGCTATCTGTTAAAAGAGTGTTCACATGAGCAAGTCTGACTGGTCTTGAAGCAAACAGAAAAATACATGGATATCAGGGGTAGGAGAAGGTCAAGTTTTTGACAAAGACAAAGAATCCAAATAATGAAAACAACTGGAGAAATGGATATATTACCAATAGAAAGACTATGTTATGAGGGGATGTAAATTTTTCCATGAGAAACACTGGAGGCCAGGAGGAAGTGACACAGCATTTCTATGATGCTAAGAGGAAAAATTGGCATCTCTCATTCTGTATCCTTTGAAGATATCCTTCAAGAATGTAAACATCTGCATGAAGATTGATGGAGATGGACACATGTAATAGTTGAGGCAGTTCTGGCTGATACTTTTCCAAAATTGATGACAGACACCAAACCAAGATCCAAGAAACTCAAAAGACACCAAGCAGGAAAAATGCTATAGGATCTGCAAATTAGCACAGTATATTCAAAGTGAAGAAAAGCAAAGAGGAAAATCTCAAAAGAAATCAAAGGTGAAACCTCATCTTAACTCTACGAAATAATGGATAATTAAACCATATGATACAAATAAGTAGAAACTATGTAAGCAAGATGAAAATGGAGGGAAATATTGAAGTCTTTAAAAGAAAAACACAACACCCCCTATAATTAAATATTCAATGAAATCATTCTTTCAAACACACTCAGGCACCTTAACCCAAGTACTTTTACTTGGAAATTTTTGTGCTTTGGAGATATTTCTCTATGTGCTGAGAAAAATTTTATAGTATCTCAAAATCAAAATATCTGCGGTCTAGACTCTAAAGATATATAATGCAAGAGGAAGGAAGAAGTAATCTTGTAACTTTGCAGGTGAATTATAAGGTATCATTGCCCCATAAGAATGAAAAGTATTGATAGGCAAGACAATGAGCAGGGCAGGGTGCACAGCAAGCTAGCAAGACAGCTGCTTCAGCACCTGCATCTAGGACACAGTAGCATGGTAGTGGTAGCAGTGGTGGTGGTCCAACTAATTCAGAACTCATATAAGTTAACCTCTGTGGACTTCCATAAATACTCTGGCAGGATCTTTTTTTGAAAAATGTGCTTAAAATTACTATGTGGGCAGAGAGGGGCCAGAGCCAGGGTCAGTTCGTTCCAGACATAAATCAAGACAGGCAAGCACAATGAAACCTGATACAAAAATAACCTTCACAGGAGAGTGAGTATTCTATTATTTAATCTATGACAACAGCAGTTGTTTTCTTATTGCCATTACTTAGTATTAAAAACTCTAATAATTAAGATGACAAACTTACCTAAACTAGCAAATTAAAATAATCTTGGGATAATCAATTTCCTTCTCTATGCATGTTATTGTACTTCTAAGAAAACCTGATTCCACTTGAGTCTATTTCGTGAACATATTTATCATAAATTTCAATACAGAACTGAGCATTGAAACTCCACACAAATTCAATTGAGTGTTGAAACAACACACAAATAGAGTAAGGAGTATCAAATTAGATAAATGGGGCCAGTGAGACGGCTTAGTGAATAAATGTGCTCCCCACCAAGCCTGATGACCAGAACTTTATCCCCAGAACCCACATCATAGGAGTCCCACAAGTTTTCCCTGACCTTCATATGCATGACATAGCATGCACATGCACACACACATGCACATGCACACCACACACACTTGCATGCATGTTCATGTGTGCACATATGTATGCATACAAAAATTTAAAAAAATAAAAATATAGAAGCCAAAATGTATAAACCTAGTCATGTTATTGACTGGGTTTTTCAAAAATGGGTATTTTCCCACAAAATATTTTGAAGGGAAGGTATATAGGGTCTCAATATGTAGCCCAGGCTGACTTGAAATTCAAGATCCTCTTCCCTTAACCTCCAGAGTGATGAACAATAAATGCTCTTAATAAGACTAGATCAATGTTTTTAAAAACCATAACTAGAAGAAGAGCTGGTATTGCAACCCAAGACAGCTGACATCAGATATAAAGCCCTTAACTTTGAGTGCCTTCTTTGCAAGCTTAACACTGGTATCCCACCCTTGGTTTAACCAGAGTTGCTCATGGTAGATAGGTCACCACAACTTAACCTTTCGAGGAATTCCCATACAGCACACAGGAAGAAGTAAACAGAACATATTTGTTGAAAATTCATCTTACCATCCTGCTCTCTCAATTTGCAAGTAAGAAGGGTGCTTGGCCAGAACCCCGTACTCTATCACCCTAAGCAAATAAACAGAATAAGCAAATAAACTACCAGTACAATAGCACAATGTTATATATCATGATATGCACTTCTTTACTCGTTATTAATAAGATATATATTTGAAGTTGGTTCTCCTGCAGCATAGACATAGTCCTTGTCAAGTCATCCACACTCTCCATTCTGGTCCTAGGATCAGTCTCCAGGAAATAGTCCAGAAAGACTAAATAAATCTTGAAAATAAACTTTAGCTGATTCCTAAATTGTTTCTTCTATTTTTCTTGCTTTATGTCATTTTATACTGCACTCCTGAGAACCTAATCATTTTTCAAATTCTGTTTTTGCAAAGATAAACCTACTTCAGACTCTTCTTACATTTCCTGTTTTACACATGACCTTGGGTGAGCTATATAACCTTCCCATGACTCGCTTTTCTCCACTCTAAAGTATGAATATAAGTGTCTCTCCACAAGGAACTCAGTGAGAAAAAAACTTACACGTGGAGAAACATTCCACAACAAAGGACACAAAATAACATTTTTTGTTTTAAGTTGTATGAATTATCAAATGGATGAATAGTTGAAATAAAAATGACAATAAAATACTCTTATAAATCCAAGGAGACAGGATTTTTGATGGATTGCAGTTTCCATTTGTCTTTCTGTGACCCTCTACTGCTCAGTTATTAATGATCTATATAGGCTGTCATTTTCTTGGCATTCATAAAAAGACCTGAGCTCAACCAACCTGCAAGTACATTTTCTGATAACTACACAGGCAATTTTAGTCTGTGTTAAGTCCACTTCCTGGACCAGCGCTTTAACCAACGCCTAGACTAAACACCGAGGCTTAAAATTAGTATCTAAAGCTATGTTATTGACCCACATTTCCAACACTTGCAAAACACCAATTAAAACAGACTATAGGAGATCATTACTGACCTGTTTATCTGCTCTAGAATGCCTTAAAATGTGTTCTTCATGTTCCTATCACCCTAGCACATTCAGAAGTAGTGAGTTCAGACTGGCATGCAGAAGCATGCTTCCAAAAAAGGAAAATTCAAAATGAGAAATTACAGGAGGAAATTGAATCCACCAGACAAATTCTCAGCAATAAATTAACATATGCTGCATTTGCAGAAAGCATAAAACAACCCACTCCCTCAAATATCCATATTTTAAATTAAGTCTTTATTAAATATTGAGATCAGTTGAGTTTCCATCAATATTACACATGTCCTACAATATTGTAATCATACATATTTCATTAACTACATATTCATAACTTTCTAATAACATTTCCACTTGGACTTCCTGTCATCGGGGCTTACATTAGCATATAGGCATTTGGATTCCATGAGGAAGGGAGGCAAAACATAATAACCAAAATATGCTTTCATTCTCCCTGTCAGCAGGAACTTTAGCATGAGCCATATAATCGAAAAGCAATGCCTGCCTGAAATACTGCATTACACAACGCAGCAGCAGATTCAGAACAAAGAAAAGAAAGCATATCATATTGTTTATCATAGGTAATTACAGGTTTTCAATATTTTTTCATCCATTAGTTATCATTTCACCAAATCCACTTCTTGGTTTGTATAGAAGAAAGAGTTCTGACGTTTCCATCTACAAAACACTCAGTATCTGGCAGAATGTTGAAAGCTGCAGCATAGGCACAGTAAGAGGCACAAATAGCTAGCCATCACGTTACAAAGCACTGATTCACAATCATCTGTTATTTACTTGCTTAATTTTTCTCACTTGCCTTTCAAGGCATCTCTTCCATCTGCATGGGTACTGCATGCATTTAATCCTCACCTTTAGTTATTTTCTTCTCAACCATTTCTCAGGTCAAGCTTGTCTTAACTTGAACAAGTAGGGTAGGGCAGAAGTCCCCATGAAATGTCACTGCTAAAGTAGATTCTCAAAAGCAAAACCAGAGATTGGATGGGATTTGTTTGCTTAGAGAACATGACCAGGGTGCTACATCTGGCCTTTGAGCTAAAGAGAATTGGGAGCAGAGTTAGGATGAAATGTGGGGCCATCCCCAGCCTGGGACTACAGATCCACGTGAATAAATGCATGAGCCAAAGTTTCTGGCCAAAACTTAGGCCAAAGCTGTAAACAGCCAGACAAACAGGGTAGAAATGGACAAATCCTTATCTGTAGTATGGCCTTGGTAGCAGGCCCTTTTGAAGGCACAGAAACCCAATCCCTCAGAACACCACTACCAAGCATGCAAAGTACATCTCTATGAGCTAAACTCCTTCCATGATGTTTAGCATAAAATGAGTGCTCAAAAAATCACCTAAATCATGTGTTAAAATATAAACCCACAAACATCTATATTCAATTACAAAGTACAAAGGGATCTGTAACGGAAAGATTTTTTATAACTCATTTGTTATCAAAAGTTTGACATGAACAATTGTGACATTTATAGCCTTTGCTCATCTTGCACAGTGAATATTTATACATTTTGCTGCTGATATATTATTGTGTGTGATTATGAAGCATTGCCTTGCATTTCTCTAAGGATGTCATAAAAACATACATTGGATTACCTTACAAAATCCTGAGACATTTTGAATTCTAATATACAGTTGACTCCTGGGACCTGGTAAGGAATGTGGTCTGGTACCAAACCATTGTGTCTGAATGCTGTAATCATGAACTTGCTTTTAAAATTATTTTTATATTTTCAATACTTTGTATACCAAATATAATTATAAAAATGATGAAGACAGGTGTGGTGGTGCTCACTTTCAATGTCAGCACTCAGGAGGATCTCTCTGAGGTTTAGGACAGTAAGGTCTATCATCAAGTAAATTCCAGGCTAGCCAAGGCAATATAGTGAGACTATGTCTCAAAAAATATATACTTACATTGTGATGATATTTTATTTGTGATAACAAATGCAGCTTGCCTAAGGATCAGAGTATGGAGCTAGCCACTAATTAGCCATAGACGGCAGGAAGTGGTGACATACACCTTTAATCCCAGCACTCAGGAGGCAGAGGCAGATGGATCTCTAGGAGTACTTGGGAGTCACATGCCTTTAATCCCAGCACTAGGGAGGTGGAGACAGGAAGAGATACGGCTGGGCAGAGAGAGAAATATAAAGCATAAAGCGGGAGGAGACAGGAGCTCAGAGCATCCAGTCTGAGGATCCGTATGGACAGTATCACCACTTTGGTTGGAGGATTCAGTGGAGGTAAGAACTAGTGGCTGGCTGCTCTGCTTCTCTGATCTTTTAGCTTTCACCCCCTA
>LOJH01066439.1:0-10343 GCA_001685095.1 Ellobius talpinus | reverse complement strand
TCCTCATTGTTGTCTAAATTCTCTGGGATTGTGGTTTGTAAGCTGGTTTTCTTTACTTTATATTTCAAAACCAATTTTTTTATTTGTGTTGAAATTCAGCCTGGGCACCTTCAGGATCCTCAGACTTCAGAATGTCCAGGTTTTAGCTAAAACCATTTATCATAAACACTTATCTTCTCACTCTCAATCAAATATCTCCTATCATTATGACTTAGTTTCGGGGATATTGAGACTTTCTGTCCATATATATAACTCCTCAGAGCAAAACTGTTCTAGTAGAAGATCCCATTTACTTTCCACATTCTCCTATGCAAAGACTTAGTGCTCACTTGAGAGTCTCTGATCATAGCAATAGACCCATAGCAGTTTTTGTTCCTTGTTGCCATCTTGAAGATACACAATAACACAGCCTCTCCCATCTTCTCCCCACTTCCTTCCTTCCTTTCTTATGTCCCTTGTTACTTAATGTACTACCAATTAGAATTCTATTTGGAAATAATTTTAACTAATTTAGAGAACATTTAAAATTTCAAGAAAGAAAAATCTCTAATATTTTTGGCAGTAACATATAATAGCAGAAAATAATTTTGAGCAAATTGAAAAAAATAGATCACAGAAAAAAATGACACTACCACTCTCCCACAAAAAAAGGGTGAGCATAATAGATCCTGTTTTGCCATATTTTCAGGACTGGCTGTTGCCAGTAGCAATCCCTAAGGCAAATACAAACAAAACAAATCCTTTCCTCATATCTTCATGAAGCTGTCTGGGATGTGACAAAACTTTGAGGAACTGTTTTGTGATAATGGTTTTTTTACTTTATTGGTACTTCTCCAGAGAAGGTGGTGAATGGCTGCTTTCAAATACATAGAGCTTGCAAAGGCTGAAGTCAATAAAACCTCGCAGAATAATTGGGGAGGGAAGAAAAAGAGGGGCAAAAGGACATAAAAGGAATGAAAAGGGAAGTGGGACCTATAAACATAAAAGCCTGAGGAGTATGGTTTAGGGGAATAGACGATGCAAATCAAAATTGGGAATAGTTATTGGAAGAGCAAGAAAGCAAATAAAACAAGGAGACATACAACACCTGTCATCAGTCTGTACATCCAACTTATCACAGAGCCCTTCAGCCATGCGTGTTTGAGTTTCATGTGGCTACTGCTATGGAAAATGTTTAGATTTTCTGGGATTTTTCTCACTTTGAAAAGACATAATGGGTTGATGAGCTTCGGGAGCAATAGAATAGCATCCTCTTTAAGAACATGAAAAACAGGAATTGAGCAGGGTTAGTAAATAAAGCAATTTTGTGTTTCTTACGCTTGGAAATAAGAATTACTTGATGAAAAATAATAAAAGGCAATAATACGTCCCTCAGAGAAGGAAAACTGACAAATAAGAAATAAGGTCAGGATTTGTTGATGAAATTTGCACTTAATTCAGTACTTAAAATTCCATGTACTGTTTGTATGCAGTTAAGATGAATGAGAAATTGCCTTCCAGCTCCTGGGTTAGCCCATCAGTGGCATGGAAGAGGAGACCCAGAAGGGTGGAAACGGCTAAAGGCACTGGAGAATTTGACAACTACGGGGATCAAGCATCACTTCTGCTTTTCAGATGTGGAAGCATCTGGAAGGTATTTAGAAATAATGCCTGTGGATAGATGGGTAGGTTACTAAACAAGAAAAAAGATGTCTTTGTCATTTCCAAGGTAGTTTAGCAGTCAGGCCACCACAGGAAAATGTCCACTTATGTCTATGCATACTCACTAAGACAGCTGCTCAGAACTTAACTTTACAATCTCTGAGAGGCTATTAGACTAGATAGTGGCCAAGGACCACAAGTCTGACCTGTCCGTTACCATGGAAGAGTCATCATGAGTCACAAAAAGAGAATTGGGGAAGAGAAGAAGATAAGTAATTATTTGAATAAGCCATATGAATTGGGATGCATATCAGAATCCAGAATTTTAATAAAGCCAGGAGATTCAATGTATGTGTTGCTTGTGTGGTGGCCCCAGCCAGTTTTGTGACTTTGAGTAAGTTTTGCAACCTTCTAGCATACAGCACCCTCATCACTAAAAGGAGAGAGTATCACTAAATGCTTTCTTAGCTCTGCCTACTCGGAGACTCTATTATTTTCTATTCATGATAGCAGTCCCAATTATATAGCGCTGTGCACCTCCAAAATGTATTGGTGTGATAATGTTTGTTCTTTCAAACAATTCTGTGGGGTGGCTTATATAGAAAGCACTATAGCTCATTTTCAAGATAAGAAAATGAAGGCTTAGGAAGGTAGGATGCCTTTCTCAAGGTTGCTTAGTTAATTAGTATCAGAGAAAGACTAGAAACACAAGTCAGCTATGCTTGTAATGATATCACCTTATTCCTTGGAGAAAAAATTAAACAAAACTGTGTTAAGAAAGAATTTCTTTATGTGCATTTTCTTCAGCCATTGTATATCAACAGGAATGAGAGTTTATTAATTTATTAAAAGAAAAAAATAGAGCTATAAAAAGAGAAACCATAGACTGTACATAAAAAAGTAAGCAGAGTTTAAAAAGCTTTTTTTGTGCAATTTAAATTTTTGTTTTTAAAATTTTAATCATAAGCATACTATTTACATGATTTTTCAGCTCTCCCTTTTCCCCTCCGACTTCTCTCATGTCCTTCAGACTTTCTCATGAATATATGACCTCTTTATAATTATTGTCATACATATATAATATCTAATGTATATGACACCTAACTAATTAACATATATATGACATATACATTGGCATGTCAGCTGGTGGTGTTGCTGTGACAGTTTTATTTAGATAATCATATTGTTGAGATTGTATGTCTACATATTTTCTGACATAAATAAAAGAAACATATATCTTCCCTGGCTTATATAGAAGACATAAATAACCCAAAACAGACACCCTAGTCCTCTGGCTCTTACAATCTTTCTTCCCCCTCTTCTATCACATTTTCTGTGTTTTAGAGTGTAAGAGTTATATTGTAGATGTGTCACTTGAGGTTGGGTGTCATGTCCAGTTTTGTCTAATTATGACTTTTTGTAAGAATCTCTCTCATCTACAAGAAAAACCTTCCTTGGTAAGAAGTGAGAACTCCACTTACCTGTCTACAGAAGGAAGTTAGAAATTATGCTGGTTTAGAAAATTAGCAATAGTCAGTTCTCCCTTAGGGTCCATGAACTTACTATCCACAGATAGTTGGCTAAGTTTATGGTACTAGTCATGAACTAGCTCCTATTTAGCTGGTCTTGAGTACAGCTATTTTAGTTTGAGTTACTATTACAGTGAAAAGACACTATAGCCATGGCAACTCTTAGAAAAGATAAGATTTAATAAGGGATTAGCTTTCTGCTCAGAGCTTTAGTTCATGGTCACCATGGCAGCATTCAGGCAGACATGGGCTGGAGAGGTAGCAGAAAGTTCTACATATGGATCCAAAGGCAACAGGAAAAGACAGTGAGACATTGGGCCTAACTTTAGTATTTGAGTATCTGAGATCTCAAAGCTTGCACCACTAAATTTCATCCAACAAGATCACACCTCTTTAAAGTGCTACCCCTAAGAGACAAAGGGGGCCATTTTTATTCAAACTTCCATAAAAATTAAACAGCTATTGTTGTCCCCAATATGTGGCTGTCATGATTATAGGCTTCTTGATATTTTACCAGAATGATTAGTGATATGATCATTGGCTTAAAATGCAATATTTTTAGCATATAAAATTTGAAGATGAATGTTATTGAGTGTTGTCCTCCTTTACTTATTTTTGATAGATACAGAGATTTTTCAGAGAACATATGTGCCAAAATAGAGCTTCCATACCCAAATGATAATGTCTGACTTTTTTAAAATGAACACTTGTTGCAACAGATGGCGAGAAATACAGAAAACCACAGCCAATCAAAGTGCAAGTTGTGGAACCCAGTTCCAACTAATGTATTTATAATACAACTCCCAAACCTTCAGCTCAGGGGATCATTGCAGAAAATGGTACAAAAATATTGTAAAAGCCAGAGGAACAGGAAAAATGCTATAAGATTGTGTTTCCTAAAAAATATCAAAAGAAGCTACCCCCATGAATTCTCATCAACATGACTATCAAAATAAAGGCCTAACCAAGAACAATGCTAAGTGATACTCTTACATGGAAGAGATAATCCCTAGACAAAGAATTGCAGGCAAATAAAGAATGATGACAGATGGAAAATACTCCTCTTCATGGGAGACTAGTTGTTTATAAAATACAAAATGGTCAGCCCTGAAAACATATACATAAGTAACATAAACATAATGTAAATTACATTTATATATTTAGGAATACATACTTTTTACAAAATAATGCATAATTTAAAGAGAGTGAAGGATGGGATATTTGGGGGAGAAGGAAGGAAAAGATTTAAATGATGTAATTATATTATAATCTCAAATAGAAAATAACATGCAATGTAATAACTGAATTTCTGATAAGGATCAAATTGAGTACTTGTGGGCTGATATTTGATATTAGAAACAAAGTGGAATGTCTGGAATTTGGTTTTAAATATTGAAAACCTCACAATTAGCAACATATGCTTGCAAATGCAGAAAATTAGACCTTTCCAGAATAGTGTAAACACTGGCTATATCAAAGTTGGCCACCACACCCTGCGCACATTTTCTCTTGTCTCTCTCATTTTCCCATTTTTATTTCTTGTCTCAACTTCTGGTTTCAACATATCCAAGATAAGACACTAAATAGCTTGTGTTTAATGATCCTGAACATCATATAGGAAAAACCATGAGAACAGAAGTATTTTAGTGAAATAAGTTATATTCCATCATAAAAGTATCCCCAAGAATTCTTATAGGGACATAAAATATAGTGGGTTCATAAAACTAGATAATTCCCCTTCAGTTAATAATGTGAAAAACTACTGATACATTGCATAAGCCTATATTTTCTGACAAACATCTGTAAACCTAGATGTAAAATTGAGTATTACAGAACAAAAAAAATTACTCGGGAGACCAGCATGTGATATAACAGTGTACAGTTGATATTTCTTTCAATATGTGCAAGTTTAAATTTAAAAACACAATTGAATGGATGGAAATACTACTAATACAAAAATCGTATGATTACAATACTTGATGTTGCACAAAACACAGTAAGAGGGATGATGAGCTAGCATTAGCATTAGAATCCTTGTTGATAATTTCTTGCTATCCATATGAGTGATATTAAATCCTCTCCATCTTTGGACCTCAGTTTTATGTGCTAATTTTACAAAAACAATCTGAATATGATAGTATCAGAGATGTTTCTCTGAAGAAACAACTTTGAAAATACTTTAGAAATACCAGTCAGCTTGTGAGTGTGGGTGGGGAACTTTCAAAGTCGCACATCCAGGTGAATATCTGCAAAGAGAGAAAAACCAGTCTTCTCCAGGGAAGAGTCCTCTGATAGTTGTCCAGTCTCAAGTGGCTATCTGTGAACACATTTACATGTAGCAACTGTAAATGAACTGAGTAAGCTGCATTTATAAATGTGTACGTGTGTCTCTGTGTGTGTATGCCTGCATGTGTGTAACAATAATAATTAAACGATAGGAGGTTGTGAATTTGAGAAGAAATGAAAGGGACACAGGAAGAGTTGGAAGAAAGGGGTGATACAAATACTACACACAATAAATTTTCAAAAAATAAAATACAAAAACTATGTTTAATATATTTATCAAACATCATCCCTAATTAATAAATTCTCAGCAGCTGAGAACATATTAAAACTCATTGCACTATAAAAATCTTTGTCCCCTCATATCACCTTCTAAATTCAAGGTAATTTGTAATTCATTAGTCCAGTAAAAATTAGTATTTTAGTCATTGTTTTATGTGAATCTAATTGTGGAATTAGGTATATAATCAATACATTAAGAAGCTTCTCTAACTTTAATGTATTCTATGACCTGTGTAGAAAGCTTCACATTGATGTAGGAAAATGATTTTTATCTCCACTCCTGAGCATCAGCACCCACTACTCAAAGTCAGAATGTGTACAGAAATGGTCAGGAAAACTACTAGGGCCAATGATCCAACAAGGAATAAGAACACAGCTGCTATGGAAAAATCAAATTCCAGCTATTGTGACCCAAGAACCTTAAAATGAATCGCAGAGCACTAGGGTCCCTTCAGAGGAAAAGCCAGCAGTGTTCTGCAATGAGAATTCTCATTCCTAGCCCTGGTAATATCAGATGTATTATCTCCCTCCCTCTCCCCCCATTTGTTCTTCTCCCTTTCTTTCTCCCTCTGCATTTTCAGGCCATAGCTTAACATTTAAGTGTCTCTGTAGGAGCTTTCCATCTTGTTTTCTGAGATATAATATCATACTGGCTTAGATCTCATCCTGGAGGTATCTCTAATTTGATGATATGCCCCAGAGATCTTCCTGGGCCCATATGCTATCACTGGAATTATCAGTAATGTCATCATGTCTTTTTACTTGTTTGTTTGCTTTAATGTGAGTTTTAGAGATGGAACTTAGGTCCTCTTGCTTGCAAGGAAAACACCTTACCGACTAAGGCACATCCTTGGTCCAGTGTTGACATCTGAGGCCATACAGCTTTTTGGAAAAAGCTGTCAATAGTATCAATTCCTTCTATCTCCAACATACAAGTAGCATCTTTTCAATTACAGCAACATGACTTCAGACCTATTCCACTGCTTCATCAAGGACAGTTCCATTATATGAAGTTGGAGCAGATCCTTCTTCAAAATAGTTAAGTAATAACTCTTTTGGCGAGTTAATATGAAGACTTATGTGCAAATGCATGAGAACTCTGACTTAATCTTCCTATGTCAAAATCTGTTGCTAAGGCAACAAATGCATGAGTTGTTGAGAGACTCATGTTGGGAAAGGACTCATGGCAAATTGAAGGGTTTCATTGTGATAGGAGACACTGAAATAGGAACTCAGAGCAAGGGTTAGCATTGGAGCCTACATTTCCATCCAATCAAATAGTACCTATTGCTGCCTTTGCTTTAGAGATAGATGCTAGAAGTGTCAGATGAGAGGCCTTCCGTAAGGATGCCAGACCTCTGATCCTACTGGCCACAAGGTCATCAGTACCTACCTACAAAAATAAAGAACTAAAGGTAATCTTTGTTCTCACACAGCATCCTGGCTGATATGGCAGATCCAATAACCTCTTCCAAGTCAAATGAACAACAGAGAAAAACATAAAGTAACTTATGTTAATTGATAATGTCACTTCAACAAAATAAAATGGCAATCCTACCAAAAGCAATGTACAGATTCAATGCCATCCTCTGTCAAAATCCCAACACAATTCTTCACAGAGCTCAATAGAACTCTCAACTTCATATGGAAAAACAAAACACCCAGTATAACTAAAGAAGCCTGTACAATAAGGGAACTTCAGGAGGAATCACCATCCCTGACTTCAAGCTCTACTATAAAGCCATAATCACAAAAGCAGCTTGATATTGGCATAAAAAGAGACAAATGGACCAATTGAATTGAATTGAAGACCCTGACATTAACCCACACATCTATGAGTACCTACATAATTTTTGACAAAGAAGCCGAAGCCATACAATGGAAAAAAGAAAGCATCTTCAACAAATGGTGCTGGCATAACTGGATATAAACATGTAGAAGATTGCAAATAGACCAATATCTAGAACCATGCACAAAACTCAAGTCCAAATATATCAAAGACCTCAACATAAATTTAGGTTCTCTGAACCTGTCTGAAGAAAAAGTAGGGGTAGCCTTCAACACACTGCCATGGCAGACCACTTCCTAAATGTAATACCAGTAGCACAGACATTGAGAGCAACAATCAATAAATGGGACCTCCTAAAACTGAAAAGCTTCTGTAAGTCAAAGGACATGCTAAATAAGCAAAACAACAGCCTACAAAGTGGAAAAAGATGTTCACCAATCCCACATCTAACAGAGGGCTGATCTCCAAAATATATAAAGAACTCAAAAAACTAGGCATCCAAATACCAAATAATCCAATTTAAAAATGGATTACAGATATACACAGAGAATTCTCAACAGAGCCTTTCAAATGACCGAAAGAAATTTAAGGAATTTCTCATCATCCTTATTCATCAGGGAAATGCAAATCAAAGTGACTCTGAAATTCCATCTTACACCTGTCAGTATAGCTGAGATCAAAAACACTGATGAGAGCCTATCTGAGAGGATGTGGAGCTTCTAATCCCAGCTCTGAAGGGGAATATAAAATGAGAGGTTGGGGCTCAGTCTGCAGTCACCCAACCTTGGTAGAGGTAAGACTTCTCTGGTGGCTTAACTGTTTTGCTTTTTTGATCTTCAGCTTGAACCCCAATATCTGTCTCTGGGTTTTTATTATTCATGCTACAGGAACTCTCCTCCACTGCTGGTGGGAGTGCAGACTTATACAGCCACTTTGGAAATCAGTATGGCACTTTCTCAGAAAACTGGAAATTAATCTCCTTCAAGACCCAGTAGTCCTGTTCTTGGCATATACCCAAAGGATGCTCAATCTTACCACAAGAACACTTGCTGAACTAGGATCATAGTAACATAATTCATAATAGCCAAAACCTGGAAACAACCATGATGCCTCTCAACTAAATAATGCATAAAGAAAATGTGGTACAGTTACACAATGGAGTATTACTCAGCTGGAAAAAAAACCAATAACATCATGAAATTTGTAGTAAATGCAAATTTACTGCAGAACTAGAAAAAAGTCATTCTGAGTGAGATAACCCAGACTCAGAAAGACAATCATGGTTCATAGTCAGTGATGAGTGAGTGGACACTAGATGTGAAACAAAGGATAACCAGACCACAATCTGTAGCTGCAGAAAAGCCAGGAAACAAGGAGGACACTAAGAGGGACAGACATATTGATTGCCCTGAGGGGGAAATGTATGAGCTCTCCAGGATAAATTGGGGGGCAGGGTGGGCAGTAAGCAGGAGGGGATAGGAGATGAGAACATAGGGGAAAAGTCTGGGGAAGAATGGGGTGGGAGAATAAGGAAAGAGATATCTTGACAGAGGGAGCCATTACAGGGTTAGAAAGAAACCTGATGCTCGGGAAATTCCCAAGAATCCACAAAGATGACCGCAACTAAGATGCCTAGCCATAGTGGAGGGGCTTCCTAAACCGACCTTCCCTGCAGTCAGATTAGAGACTACACTACATGTCATCATAGAACCTTCAACCAGGAACTGCTGGAAGCAGGTGCACAGAACCACATCCAAGGAACCAGGCTGAGCTAAGGAATTCAAGTCGAAGAGAGGGAGGACAAATTATAGGAGAAAAGGAGGGGGTCAATATCATGATAGGAAAACCCACAGAGACAGTTGACCTGAACTGGCTGGAGGTCACAGACTCTAGACTAATAGCTGGGGAGCCTGCATGCAACCCAACCAGGCCCTCTGCATGTGGCCCCTGGCAGTGGGAAAAGGATCTAACCCTAGTGCATGAACTGGCATTTTGAAACCCAATCTATATGGTGGAATGCCTTTCTCAGCCTTGATGTGGGAGTGGAGGGCTCTGGGTGGGGGTCGGGGAGGGAGGCTTGGTCCTGCCTCAACTGAATGTGCCAGCTTTTTTTAACTCCCCATGGAAGGCCTTACACTTTCTGAGGAGACGATGGAAGTGGGTTGCGAGAAGGTAGGTGAGAGGCAAAAAAGGAAAGGGAGGGGAACTATGGTTGGTATGTAAAATGAATGAAAATAAAACAAAGATAATGTCGCATCAGCCTGGTGTCAGTTCTCCTCTCCATGGATCTTGCTGTTTGATCTTTGCTTCTGAAAATAGCACTGTAAAAGCAAGGGCTATGTTTCCTATGTTCATTCTTAATGGCAAGCATCATTGTGTTTAATAATTATAGAGATCCTGTCAATTCTGTTTATTATCACCATTTTATAGCTGAGAAGCCAGAGACTCAGATAAAGCAACTTGAACCCTTATCTAGAAGATGGTTTCACTGTGATTTAACCTAAGTCTGTCTCCAGGATTTGAGTTAGGAATGACTGCACAACCATCTTTAAAATTAATTATTATTTATTATCATCATATGTGTTATAAAAGCACTTTGAATATCCTTACATTGTCAAAATAAAATGGTGCATCATAGAAAGATTTCCTACTGAAATGAAATGTTTTTAAAAACTCAGATTCTCTCTACCAGAAGATCCATTGGAGGGATGAATGCGTTCCTGACTCTTGGAAACGGAGCTCAGACATCCCTCATTCCCATAAAATTCCTGCTCATTCTGCAGGGGCTCCTAACCCGACTACTGCCCCTAGCTTCCTAC
>LOJH01066438.1:0-10343 GCA_001685095.1 Ellobius talpinus | reverse complement strand
GGGGGGGCTTGCCGGCTGTGGAGTACCAGGTGGGACAGAAACCCCAAAAAGCAGGTCCCGCTCATGTTACATGCCTTCTTAGAGACCCTTGGAAGGTTCAACAGACAGAGGAGACAGAAATAGGACCAGGGAGACAGAAATAGGACCAGGGAGACAGAGACTGGAGAGAGGCAGCTACCAGAGGGATAATTGCAACCACCAGAGGCTGGACATGGCAAGGAAAGTCCCCAGAGGGAGCAGAGCCCTCTTGTTCTGGAGACTTCTGGCCTCTAAAGAGAGTTTGGTAGTTTGCAGGCCAGGACATAAGCCCACTGGCCAGGGACTGACCTTTGTAAGCAGGCTTCGAAGGGGAGAAACCCCAGACCAGATGTTGCCTTTTCCACTTCCTCCTGTTCCCACTGTTGTCATTTGTCACCAGAGCTCATGTCAGTTGTAGTCAGAGCACTTTTCTCACCCCAACAGTGCCATCTAGTCATCCATCACACACATACTTATTTATTTGTATTTTAGCCCTTTATTGGCAACTGATATTTGTATCTGTTTCTGGGGTGCAATGTTTTGTTGCACATGCATTACAGAATAACTAAATTAAGCTAATTAAAATATCACCTCCCATAATTATATTTTTGACGGTGTGAAGATTTCAAATCCACACTCTTAGCAGTTTTGAGATATATGCATATTGTTATGAAGTGTTAACTGTAGACATCATACTGAGCCGTCTACCTCAAAGACTCCACTCCTCTAATTACAATCTCTTGCACAATGACAGCCCATGAGTCTTCTTGCTCTTCTTTGATCCCACAGGCATCACCTTTCTTCTTGATTTTCACGAATTTGACTTTTTTTTAGATTCGATGTGTAAGTGAGGTCATGAGGTACATGCCTGGCGTATTCAGTTAGGCAGTGTCCTTTAGGCTGGTCCTCACTGTTACAAATGAGAGGATTTTCTTCTTTTGAAAGGTTGAGTATATTCCATTGTGTTCATACACAGCCTTTTCCTCATCTGTACATCCAGGGATGTATACTCAGGCTGGTTCCAAATCTTAGCTGTTGTGAGCAGTGCTGGGAGAACATGGAGATTCTTATGCATACTGTTGTGTTTCATTTCACATGGTTGCACAACCAGAAGTGGGCTTGCTGGGTCACGGGTAGTTCTTTGTTTGAAAATATGCTTAAGTGTATTTCTGGCTAACTCATATCTTAAATTAACCCATCTCCATTCATCTGTGTATAGCCATGAGGCTGTGGCTTTCTGGGTAAAGTTCCAGCATCTCTGTCAGGGCTCCATGGCTTCTCTTTGACTCCGCCTTCTTTCTCCCAGCATTCAGTTTAGTTTTCCCCACCCACCTAAGTTCTGCCTTGCTCAAGCCTAAAACAGTTTTTTAACCAATGGTATTCACAGCATACAGAGGGGAATCCCACATCACCAGGTGGGTCTGTATTTTAATCTGTAGGTTAGGAGGACATTCAGCTACCTCAAAATATCATTTGAAAATCTCACACACTGAAATATGATCACATCTACCTCCTATTTTCCATTTCCAGCTTTCCCTGGTCTAAACTCTCACATCCAGCTCCCAACTTCATGTTCTCATGTCCTTTATTCTTCCATAGCCCTCTGAATCCAATTAATGATGAACACACACACACACACACACACACATGAATGTGAGGCCACCCACTGGGGCATGGGCTTTTAATCTTCCTGACTCCTCCCCCCGCTCAGTAGGTTTACAGGCTCCTGCAACCATGCCAGGTTTATGCAGTACTAGGGCTTGTTCCCAGGGCTTCTTGCTTGCTCAACAAACACACCGCCAACTGAGTTCCATTCCCCAATCCTGGAAGTTCTACTTTTTATCTTTTAGAGGAATCTCCAAACTGATTCTCACAAAGGCTACACTAATTTACATTTCTTTTTCCCCCCTTTTCTCTCTCTCTCTCTTTTTTTTTTAGACAGAGTTTCTCTGGGTAACAGCCTTGGCTGTCCTGAAACTTGTTCTGTAGACCAGGCTGGCCTCGAACTCAGAGATCTACCTGCCTCTGCCTCCTTAGTGCTGGGATTAAAGGCGTGTATGCCACCACCGCCCATCGCTAATTTACATTTTTGTCAACAGTACATGTGTATCGATTGACCGCCTTCTGTGTTCCTGGCACTGTGATAGCTTTGGGCCCCACAAGGATGAGAAAGACAAGACACTCAGGCCTTAGAGTTTTGCAAGACGGAACTGCAACACAGAGCAGATGACAGCTTGTTTCAGGGCAGTGGCTGAATTAGCTGCTCATTTCAGAGCTTGGAATACAGTAGATCCTCATTAAGTTTTAGTGGGTGGAATGGACCCGACCTTCCCTTCCACAGGATTTATCTCAGTATCAGAGAACCATCACTCCTATCAGACCATACCTGAGAGCACAAACCATGCTGCTGATGCTTTTCTTGTCCTAGTATATAGATAGATAGAGTCAGCGAAGGCTTGCTGAATGAATGAGTGAATGAATGAATGAATGAACGAACGAATGAATGAATGAATGAACGAACGAATGAATGAATGAATGAACGAAGCAGGTGAGCATCAGTGTATGCATATCAAACCCAGCCCTTGAGCGGAGTTTTGAGAAAAGGTAAAGCCGAGTTCTTGGGTGCTAAGCTGTCTCCCCTCTGATTTTTTTTGGGGGGGGGTCCAGGACAACTGACTTCCTTCAGCACATCAACGCTTGCCTTGAGTTCAGACACCTGGGTGATTTCCCTAAACCGCTGGCTATTTATCACAGGAGGCTGAGTCCCTCACACCGCTGCTCACCCCTCCCGTCCAGTCTGCTCTCTAAATTCTGTGCTCGGGAGACTCCTTCCAGTTGCCCTCTAGAATCCAGCCCTCCAGATGATGTCCACATCTGTGATAATGACCCACTCTGTCTAATTTTACCCTTCCTATCTCCAGACGGGCTCTCCAGACGCGCCGGTGCTTTTGATCTTCCCAGAGAGCAAATGAGAATGGACTAATAAAAAAAATCTGTAATATAAAATTATTTTAATAAGTCAATCTGTCCTTGGCTGTCATGGAACCAAGCTTCCATTTCACTGTTGAAGAACTCATCCGGCAGAATGACCTCCCTGTCACGAAAAATTACTCCATATGGTAATGTAATCACAAAAGAGAAACATCGTTTTCCTATATATTAATCCCTGCAGAAACTGCGGTGAGAAAGCCATCACATTAAAAAATACTGAGGATGCTGCCGCTCCTGTTTGCCAGCCTGATGGGGTTCATTTTCTTTATAGGGGAAGCAAACTCGGTCCTCATTGGCAGCGTTTTATTTTAAGGGTTCATTAGGCAATTGTACATTGTTTGGAACACCTGTGGAAGTGAAGGTTATATCTACATGAATATCAATGCGTTTGTTCCGACTTGAGCCATTACAGTCAATAACGGCTGTCTTTGTAAAGGACAGGTACTTAAAAAGAAGTGTGCATGTGGCCGCGTCCACCAATCTTCCGGGATATGTTAGAGGCGAGCGTTGTGTGTGTTTGAGATTTAGAAAGTCAGTGTGAACAGAGAGTAAAGCATCGCTCCTCTATTAGGCATCACCCTCCGCTCTAAGAGGGGTGCCAGGCAGAGAAATGGCTGTGTTTAAACAGCATCTTACCAAATGAATCCTCTCTCTGAACCGCAGTTACTGCCCAAGGAAAATATTTTTCTTCATCTCCGCAGGGCCGTGGAGACAATTGAGTCAACGTTGAGTTGAGCTGAAAACCCTCCTGTCTTATGAATTATTCAACAGTTTCCAACTTCAGAAGTGCACACTGCTTCTCTCTTGTTAGTGAGGATCAGAGAAGTGAAATGATCTAAACGCCTTGGGCCTCAGTTTCTCACCTGTAAAATGGAGTTCAGAACCCAGCACCTAGGCTGATAGGCTCTAAATGCCTGTGACTCCAGCTCCAAGGATCAGATGCCCCCTTCTGGCCTCTGTACCCACAGACACACACACACATGTATACAATCATACAAGGATTTTTTCCCATGTAGCTTAAGTTTGTCTTGAGGCTTTTAGGAAGTATTATAGAGCTCATATTTCTGTTGGAAGCACCTTGGATAGACTAGCTCTTCTTGTCTTCTGAAGAAAGTCATAAAATAAATACATCTGATGAGAAAGAAAAGAAGAAACCCAGTGAAGGCAACCAGGACTTGAGGGGCCAAACCATGGAGGAAATAAAATGTCCTTCATATGAGTCCCAGCTTCCCTTCTGCTTTTTTTCTGTCTGGGCATTTACTGGGGACACAGCAAAGGGGAAAGAAGTTGAGCAAAAATTGGGAACCTGAATTGGTTAGCTTTATGTCAACTTCACACACATGCTCGACTCATCGGAGAGGAGGGAGCCTCATTCAAGAAGATGCCTCCATTTTCTTAGTGATCAATGGGGGAGGGCCTAGCCCCTTGCGGGTGGTACCATGCCTGGGCTGCTGGTTCTGGGTTCAATAAGAAAGCAGGCTGAACAAGCCATGGTGGGGGATGGGGGGACAAGTCAGGAAGCGGCACTCCTCCGTGGCCTTTGCATCAGCTCCTGCCTCCAGGTTCCTGCCCTGCATGGATTCCTGCCCTCACTGCTTTTGATGATGACGTTTTCTATGGGACCGTGAGTGAAATAAACCCTTTTCCTCCGGAAGCTGCATTTGATCACGGTGTTTCATCATAGTGATGGTAACCCTAAGATACTGGGTTTATAGCAGTCCCGTGGGCATGGGGAGCCTGAGGTTAGAATT
This sequence comes from Ellobius talpinus, assembly GCA_001685095.1. Classification (NCBI taxonomy): domain Eukaryota; kingdom Metazoa; phylum Chordata; class Mammalia; order Rodentia; family Cricetidae; genus Ellobius; species Ellobius talpinus. The sequence goes on along the minus strand of LOJH01066438.1, from coordinate 5,583 downwards.
TGTGGATAAAGAAAGGTGGAACTTCAGGGGACAATGTGCTAAAAGGGGGGGACTACAGACAAAGCAACATGAAAGTCATATACAATTTCACACCAAATTCATAGGTTGCACACATGTGGAAGAGTATTTCAGAAAGTGGCACTGAGCACGCATGTATATGGGACCTAGGACAACCTGAGTGTCACTCCTCAAGCATCCTTCACTTAGTTTCTGAGATGGGCCTTCCACTGGCCCAACACTTGCCCAGGAGGCTAGGCTGGCTGACCAGGCTCCCCCAAGAATCTGCTGGTCTCTGCCTCCCCAGTACTGAGATTCTACGTTTGCACCTCCATGCCTGGTGAAAGGGCTGGGCAAACGTTTCAACAGTTAGCTAGAATCTGGACAATTTCTTAGAGTCCCAACGTCTGGTGTTCAGCAAATGGCCACATGTGGTAGGAAAAGGACCCAAAATGACTGAGAGCTCCAAGAAAAACATATCCGCGCGTTATCTCAATGTCGGAGTTGTCAAAGACAGACTTTAAGATAACAGCATCTATCCATCCAAGAAAACAGGACAAATGTGAGGATGCCCCTGAGAATGACAACTCAGTGGGGAGAGAAGCGGCCCCGCCACATTAAAAGGAAAACGCGAGGAGGTTCGATAGGGAAGTGAGGATAATGCCTCCGCCAGCCAAATTCCTTCCTTGAAGGCATCAGGTCCTGAATTCAATCTCAAGAACTCCCATGAAAGTGCAGAGTCCCACAGTGCCATTTTGCCTAAACATGGTCTGCCGGTTGATACAATCTCAAACCTGCCCAGGTTCAAAGAGGAGTGGCTTACACCCACATCTCATGGGGAGCAGCATCAAAGAATCGGCTGCTGGTTTAGACCCACCGAGGTGAAGTTCCATAGACTCCCGACACGACACAGCGCAAAGGTGAACCGTTGGAACATGCAGAGCAGTGGGGAGCCCAAGTGAGCTTGAACCTGGGACAAAGCAAGAGGTCATATTCACAGCCAACTCCGGACCTTTCATCTCCAGCGGGAGGGGCAGTGGAGGTCAATGCAGCTATGCCTGGTGCTTTCCTACTCCAAAAGGACCCACGTAAAAGTGTGTGGTTACTTGGCAGACCCTGGGCGATGCTGTGCCATGCCACAGTTGTGAGTGAGCAGTGATTACTGCTGGCCTGTGTACCCCAGGACCACATTAGGGGATGGGATCTTTTCAGATGCTTGACACAGACGGAGAAAACAGCTTGGTTTAGGTGAAGAACACACGGAGGTGGAGGGCTGAGCTCCCCAATGGCCAGACTCTCACTCTCATGTGAGTTTTCCTCACCCCAGGGAATAATTAGAGAACTCATTAGTAATTGATTGATTGCAGTTGAAAATGGCCCAAAATTCAAGGCCCAGAGGGACTTCAGTCAGGCTGGGGCCTGAGTCTGGGAGGGAGTGAGATTTGGGTTCTGCTCAGGTCCTACTATGTGGGTGTTTCTCTCACTACTACGAGTGCAAGCCCAACCTGGGCTACATAGTGAGACTCCATCTAAAAGAGACAAGAAAATAAAACAAGTTGACCAGAGGCTCCGTGGATGAAGTATGTGCTGGGCAAGCATCAAATTAGAGTTTGGAAACTGGTGTGTGTTGGGGCCTGCCTGTAATCCCCGCGCTCAAGAGGCAGCGAAAGAGCATCCCTGGACAAGATAGCCAGGCAGACTAATCAAACTGGCAAGCTCTGGGGTCAAGGAGGGACACTGCCTCAGTAAATGAAGTGGGGCAGTGAGGTGGCAGCTCTAATGATCAAGGTACCTCACCCTCCTCATGCTCTCTGAGCATGCTCATTGAGCTTTTAACCTGTCTTTGCAAGAACAATGCCTTTCAGTCTTCATTTCAAAGGCCGCATATTTATGTTTGGCCTTATCGTCTTCACTTAGAGTGTGTAGGGTTGAAAGGGCTGGGGCAGATGACAGGGTGGGAGGAGAGGGAGTTCTTACACTTCTCAATTCAAGCTAATTCCAATTTGGAGATACTGATGAACGATGTGTCTTCAGGCCTTTCCTTGAGTTATTGACCAGGAAGCAAGGAAGACAGGCTCTGGGCAAGGGACTCCCAGTTACTTTCCCCCTTCCCCAAGCATCAACAGACATGATAACATTTCATATATTGTGTTTGGAAGTAGGAAGTAACAGAAAGTCATAAGAAGACATGTGGGTCTTGTGTTAGCAATTTCCATTGCTATAACAAACACCCGAGAGGACTAACTTCAAAGGAAGAAAGGCTTATTTAGGGTCATCATTTTGGAAGTTTCAGCTCTTGCTGGCACTTGATCTGTCTGCTGTCAGCAGGGTCTGTGCTGAGGCAGAAGAGAGAAGCCCGGCCTTGCGGAAGCAAAGCTTCTCACCTCATGCTGGCAGGAAGCGAAAGGGTGGGAGAGTGAGGGCTTAGGAGCACATCAGGTGACCTCCCTCCAGCTAGATCTCAGAAGGGTCTCTTACCTTCTTCACACCAGGCCACTGACAAAGGCTTCAACACATGGGCTTTTGGGAGGAGGGATATTAGGGATCCACGCTAGAGCAAATATCAGCAAATTAGTATTTGAACAATGATACTTGGAATCTCTTTTAAAGAAAGAGGGTGACAGCAGCCTAGGAGTGCATGCCAGTGTCATTTAGAAGCATGACACTTTGGAAACTTTGGATATTTTAATAAATAATTATTATACACATATGTACATGTATGTATATATGCACACCTAGGTACCTAGGTACTAGGCAGAGAGTGAGCTAGTCTTAATTATATCTTCAGTGATGAGCAGAAAGTATGATATAATAGTGTAAGGTTTTCTCACAGTGTGTATGTGTGTGTGTGTTTCTTACTCTTGACACAAGTTTTTGAAACAGGACCTGGAACTCACTGTTTTAGATAGACTGGTAGGTAGTCAAATGCTAGGGGTCCTCTTGTCTCTGCTCCTTGTCCCCACATCATTGGGGTGACAGATGGGTGTCACTGCTCCTGGGTGCTGGGGATTTAAATTCAGGTCCTCATGCTGGCATAGTATACACATTGCCCACTAACTAGGTCCCAGCCACAGGATTTTCTTTTTCATCGGAAGCTCAATAGCATCTTATTCATGTGCTGTAGAGCTCACCCACCTAAAATGTGCAATTCAATGATCTTTCATGCACTAACAGAAACGTGCAACTATTAAGACAAAGGATTTCAGAATATTTTGTCACCCCTTCCTCTAAGCCATTTCCCTTTATTTGTCAAATCCTAGGCAACCACTAAGTGTGTTTGTATCTCTGCTGACTCGCTCGTGGATTCAGGCAACACATGGCCCTTTATTACTAGCTTCTTTCCCTTAGCATGCTTTCAACACCAATGGGTGTTGTAGCGTGAGTCAATATGCCAAGTAATATTCCACTGGATGGACACACCACCTCCTGTTTATCCAGTCCATCAGATGATAGATATTAGACTTGGGTTATTTATTTATTCATTTACCTTTTGCTAACGTGAAGAGAAAAATCTGAGCGCAGGTTTTTGTGTGCACGTAATTTTAATTTTTCTTGGGGGACATGTTTAGAAGAGGAACCCCTGACAGATTTCACAGGGCAACTATGTTTAAGCTGTTAGAAGTTGCCAGAATGTTTTCTTATGCGGCAGCACCAGTTATCACTCCCATGGTGATGGACAGATCTCCGGAGCTCACTGACCTACTTGCTGAGTCCCAGGCCAGCGAGAGATACTATCTCAGAACAAACAAACAGGCTAAGAGGAGAGCAACTCAGGAGCAACATCCAAAGTTGCTCGCTGACTCCCAACACCTGCAGACCCTTGAGCACACATTCACACACACCTGCACAGTCACAGCCCCCTCAAAACACATCCCACATGCAAATGCATGCACCTGCTCACACGAATACACACTCTTGTATACACACACACACAAAATCATAAGGCGGTAAAAATTTTACAGCTTTTACTTTAAAATTTTACATTAAAGAGGTATCCTGTGGGAAATACAGCGGAGGGGGTTCTGGTTGTATGGTGGGGTTCCTGGTCTGATGCAATTGGGAGTGTGGTGGTTTGAACAGGAATTGTTCTCCATAGGCTCATATGTTTGAATGCATGGTTATTAGGGAGTGGCGCTGCTTGCCAGGGATTACGAGGTGTGGCCTTGTTGGAAGTATGTGATCTGTTTTTTTGTTTTGATTTTTAAAGGGGGTTACAGTTAAGAAATTGCTATGAGTCTCCAGAGAGACTTTGAACGTGAACTTTTAAGCAGTGTTAAGACTGTAAGAGACGATGGGGGCTCTTGAAGTTGCGCTGGATGCAGTTTTGCATATGATATGGCTACAGGGCCTATGAGAGCCAGGGAATGGAACGTGGTGGTTGAAAAGAAATGGCCTCATAGGCTCAAATATTGTAATGCTTGGTCATTAGAGAGTGGCACTACTTGACAGGGATTAGGAGGTGTGGCCTTGCTGGAGTAGGTGTGGCCTTGTTGGAGGAAGTGTGTCGCTGGGGATGGGATTTGGAGTCTCAGATGCTCAAGTCAAGCCCAGGATCTCCAGCTTTTCATGCTGCCTGTCAATCCAGATGAAGATGTAGGACTCTTAGCTACCTCTCCAGCAGCATGTCTGCCTGCTGGCTGCATGCTACCTGCCTTGCTGATAATAGACTAAATTTCTGAACCTGTAAGTCAGCTCCAATGAAATAATTTCCTGGGTAAGAGTTACTGTGGTCAAGGTGTCTCTTCACAGCAGTCGAGCAGTGACCGAGACAAGGAGTAATTACAATTTTCATGGCTTTTTTCCCCCCTTCATTTTTTCATTTGTTGCAGTGAACAATTGTTGGTTTTAAAAACAAGGAAAATATTTTGCAGAATGTTGTTGGATGGCGAATTGTTGCAATAGAGGTGGTACTGTTTGGGGGATAGAGTTTTTGTAGGCCCCGGGGTCGGATTTACAGGTGTTGTTTGTGATGAGCTCCGTTCCTTTGTTCTCACCCATTTGGGGCTGAATATACAGATTCAGGGACAGAGTTGGGGCTGTATCTTAGGGATCTTGGCTGAAAACAACAGAAACCTTCATCAGAAGAGGAATATACTAGAAACATCCCAACTGGTTTGCAGAAGTCTGGAGAGTGAATCCCTGAGAAACAGGAGTGTTGAGAAGAGTCAGTGTCACCATTGAGGAAGAAGGGGCCAGCTGCTTGGACTCTCTCATCCAGTCAGTGCCCAGGACATTGACTGGGTCTCTTGCTGTCACAATGCTGTGTCAAGGAAGCACTGGGATGGAGGTTTCTCTCTTTCCTCCTTCAACTCTGAAAACATTAGGTTGCCCATGTTCAGGCCATCTGCCTCCATAACACCCACTAGGAAGCCGGGAGTAGAGCACCGGCCCAGAGGTATAGGAAGTATTCTTCTGTGGTGGCCCAGGAGCCTCCACCCCACCAGTGGGGAGATTTCTCCCCAAAGAAGAGGGCTTGGTACTCAGCAGGCAGAATTCCTGTTGGAGGAGGGCTGCTTGTTGGTTCTCAGCTGCTCAGCCCCGAAATAATCATATGGAAACTGTATTATATAAATCACTGCTTGGTCC
>LOJH01066437.1:0-10344 GCA_001685095.1 Ellobius talpinus | reverse complement strand
AGTTCCAGGACAGGCTCCAAAGCTACAGAGAAACCCAGTCTCGAAAAACCAAAACCAATATTGGAAGCAGAGGGGCACAATGGAGAAAGGTTAGAAGAAAGATGGGAAAGGAACAGGACAGGACCAACCAAAACTAAGTGGGTCATAATAATTGGGTACGTGGAGTTCTGTTCCATTCTGGGGAGAAATTTATTTTAAGTTGTGCTGATGACAAAACTCTCCGTGTATGGGATTACAAGAACAAGCAATGCATGAAGACCCTCAATGCACCTGAACACTTTGTTACCTCCTTGGATTTCCACAAGACGGCACCCTATGTGGTTACTGGCAGTGTAGGTCAAACAGTAAAGGTGTGGGAGTGCCGTTGATTGAGTCTCATTTGGTTCTTCCTCCCTTTTTTTCCTCTGGATGCACTCTGATGATACCATGGTTACCCCATCTGAGCTCTGTTTAAATAAATATTGTCCTTTCATGTAAATTAAAAAAACAAAAACAAAGCAAACCAAAAAGACATTGTGCTCCTACTTTAGGATTACAGGTGAATGCCACCATGCCTGGCTGGTTCTCTCTTATTGAGACAGGGCCTTATTTGCTTGTGCTTTGAAACAAAAATCTCATGTTGCCCAGACTGGTCTCAAACTCCATATGTAACCTAAAATGATTTTGAACTCCTCCTGATCTTCCTACCTCCGCTTGGATTACAGGTGTGGGTTACCATGCCTCCCTCAAGCCAGGGTCTTTCTATGTAGCCCAGGCTAGCCTTCAACTCACCATATTTCCTCAGCCTCCTGATTGCTGGGATTGCCACACCCAGCTATAGTATCTTTGTCTTGTTGGGTTTTGTTATTGTTTGGTGTCGCGTCTGTCTCGACCAGCAGGAAAGACGCAAAACACTCAGGCTCTTCTATAAGCAGTTTATTCAGGAACCTTGAACAATCTTCTTCTTCTTCCCCCCCCCCCAAGGGAACTGCAGACTATATACTCTATGGGCTACCAATCCCAATAAGCTACGTGGCAATCTCTAATAGGCCCACATACANNNNAAGCAAGCCTGCTAATCAGCCTTAGCCAAATAAGGACTTGTTTATCACAGAGAGCACTCTGTCGGGCTAGCGGAAGGCGGAAACCAGCACCATCTTTAAGGCGCGGCACTACGCAGCNATCTCTAATAGGCCCACATACACGGAAAGCAAGCCTGCTAATCAGCCTTAGCCAAATAAGGACTTGTTTATCACAGAGAGCACTCTGTCGGGCTAGCGGAAGGCGGAAACCAGCACCATCTTTAAGGCGCGGCACTACGCAGCACTCCACAGTTTGGTTGTGTTTTCGAGTCGGTTTTTCTGTGTAGCCCTGGCTGTCCTGGAACTCACTATGTAGACCAGGTTGGCCACAAACTCAGAGATCCATCTGTCTCTGCTTCCCAAATGCTGCAATTAAAGGTGTGAGCCACTACCACCTAGTTGTCTTGTTTTATTTGAGATAATGGAGTTGAGCCCAGATCCTCTCTTGTGCCAAGCAAGCCCTGTTACTGAGTCACACCCCCAGTCTTCCCGGTGATTTTTCATTTTGAGACAAGGTCTTATAAAGTGACCCATGCTGACCTTGGGCTTGCTCTGTAGCCCAGCCAGGTATGAACGTGTCACCCTACTGCTTCAGACTTTCCAATATCCGGAACAAAGGCCTGTGACAGCAGGCCCAACTTAGTATTACTTTAACTTTTTTGAGCTAGTAAGCTTAGTAAGCCAACTAAGTAGCCAAGGTTTGCCTGAAATCTGCAGCAATTTTCCTTCCTGTCTAGTGCTGGGATTTTTTTTTGAGATAGTGTCTCACTAAGTAGCCAAGGTTAGCCTGGAATTTGAGGCAATTTTCCTTCTACCTAGTGCTGAGATTTACAGCAATATTGCTTTTTTTTTAAGGCTTGTCCAGACAGGGTTTCTCTGTGTAGCGCTGGCTGTCCTGGAACTCGTTCTTTGCCCTGTAGACCAGGCTGGCCTCGAGCTCACAGAGATCCACATGCCTCTGCCTTCTGAGTGCTGGGATTAAAGGTGGGCACCACCATTGCTGGGCTGCAATATTGCTTCTTAACTGGTTGGATTGTAAAAACAATGGCACCCTCAAGGTTCAACTCCTGGAGTGTGGCCCGACCTTTCAACAGTTTAGAAGCTGCTAGCTGTTTATTTCTGTTACCTCCCCTCCCCTCCCCTCCACTACTTGTAGGTACATTTAAGACATCTCGGAATTTTCTTTTTTCACCTGCTAGACAAACACAAGTGGCCTGCCGCCTCTCCAGGTTTGCCGGGGGTGGGCAGCACCATGCTGTTCCCTGAGCAGCTTGCACACAGTGAAGCACAGGAAGGATTCCACCTAGCTGACGTCTTACCAGTTGTGTGACCTTGGACAGCTCACACTACCTCTCTGAGCCTTGCTTCCCGCTTCCCTACGCAGGGTGGCAGAGTCCTAACAGCTTTCGCAGTGTTAGGAGCAGAGCTACTGCATGCTCTCACACAAGGCCTATTACAGCAATAAGCACTTGCAGCCCGGGCAGTGGTGGTGGAGCACACCTTTAACCTAGCACTGTGGAGGCAGAGGCAGGTGGATCTCTGAGTCTGAAGTCAGCCTGGTCTACAGAAGGAATTCCAGGACGGCTAGGACTACATGGAGAAACCTGTCTTGGGGGAAAAAAAAAGAGAGAGAGAGGACTGGAGAGATGGCTCGGTGGTTAAGAGCACTGACTGCTTTCCCAGAGGACCTGGGTTCAATTCCCAGCACCCACATGACAGCTAACAACTGTAACTCCAAGATCTGACACCTTCACACAGACATACATGCAAATAAAATAAAAGTAAATAGGGGGAAAAAAGAAAAAGAATTAAAAAAGAATTTGCTGAAATCACAAGCTCACCTAAGTATCCAGAACCCCTACTCTGCCAGACCTGTAAAGAATGCACAGAAACCCCCTTTTGAAATTGAGAAACTAAGTCTCCAGAGGCTGCATGACCCATCTGTGCTCCACTTTGTCCCCACAGTAGGACCCCTTTGGAGCTCAGGCCATACATGTAGCAAGGAAATGGGTGGGGTTCCTGGGGTGGCTCCCCCTTATTGTAGAAATCAGAATGGTAACAATTAGGGTGTGGACCTGGAGCAGGATATCTCATAGCAGGAAAAGTCTAGTGGGTTGATGTGGAGGACTAGGGAGCCCTGGATAAGCCACCTTCCTTCCTGAGAGGTAGACAGAGGGGGCCCTCACAGACTACTGTGTAGGCAGTCACTGGGAAACTACAAAAGCTGCTACCTCTGTCCCCAAGGCATGCTGGGCCTCCTTAATGCTCTCCTTGCAAAGCTGCTCTTGAGAACAATACAGTTCTGGGTAGCTAAGCGGGGGGAGGGAGGATCAGAGTGCTTGGGGGAAGGTAGAGGCCATATGGGGCTAGACCCTATGGTGGATCTGGTCCCATCTGGGGCAGAAGGAAAGTGAAGGGCAGATGTCCAGATCCTGCAGCCAGAGCTCAGGTAAATGATACACACAGCAGATGGCACTAGCTCAGAGTAGGATTGTGTGGTTCCCAGGAAGACTGCAACTGCAGGTGCAGGGATCAGGTGTGCGAGCCTCTGGAAGCTCTGCTCCTGGATGGTGGCCCTGCCATGGAAACCAGTGTATTGCTGGCTTCACACCAGCATTTTATTGGGCTGCCTTCATTCTACCTAATAGGCAGAGAACCTGACTCAGGAGGCACTGTGAGAGAGTGTCCCCAGTAGCCAGGGGCTCCTGATTAGGATTGACAGCTGCCTGGCTGGGAGCACCAGAAGCTCTGCTTCAACCAAAGATAGGCTTCAGCCTGTGCCTGACCCCAGGCAGTCAGTGACAGTGACAGGCTGGGCTTAGCCCTCCCTACACTGCCTCTCCTCACCGTGATCACCCACGGCTTTTCCTCCCTTCTCCCTGTGGATCTCACTGTAGATCTGTCTGTGTCTAGACAGTCTTTGCCTGGGATCAGGGCTGTGTCCGAGGATACCCCTCTGTCCTGTGAACTACCTCTCTCAGTCGTCAGATCCCAACACCCTCGGGCCCACAAGTCCCTTGTCCTAAGCCTGAGGTGCAGAGAGGGGGAGCCACAAGGGAAAGGGGGAGGCGGGGCCCTGGCATGAATGCAGGCTGCCCCGCCCCAGCATGGCCAGGCTCACTATATAAGGGCACACCACTAGCAATAGTGCCACCACCACTGCCGCACTCCCTTGGTCTCTGCCTACCCTCTCGCTCGACTGCCCAGCTTGGCTCAGTTGCTGCTACCAGCAGGTACTCCATTCCTGTCCTACCCCAGGGGAAGCAGGGAGCAGGGATAAGTGGGAATGCAGGTTGGGAACCCTGAGAACCTGTAGAGCTGGACACTAACCTTACATACTCACAGGGACCCTGGGTGCAGGGACTGAGCCAACACCCCAGTATAGCTGGAGTAACGNNGGGGGGGGCGGAGGACTCAGTGGTGCATGGCTCTTGGGGTCCACGGAGCAGAATCTCTCTTTTTTCCTTGAGGTGGGGGTGGGGCAGGGATAGGACAGAGGGTGTCTGGGTTCCTTAAAGTCTTCAGGGCTGAAAGGTCTGTTAGGGACCTGGCTGCCCTGATCCCTGCTTTGTTCTCTGTCCCTTAGTCTCTCAGCTTCTCCACCTCCAAGATGGTGAGTCTCTTGTGGTCCCTTCCCACAAAGGCCCAAGTCCCTGGATAGAGGGAGGGCAAGAACTGGCACCCAAAGAGTCCTGCTTCTGACAGCTCCCACCCCATAACCAGCTCCATTCTTTGACCCCTACCCAGTGTACCAGGTACTCACCTGGGCTACATTATTCCCAGGAGGTAGGTGCTGTCAGCCCAATGACAGTTCCTCATTCCGATAGCACCTATTGACTACCACCTGTGTGCCCAGGACTGGTCTGGGTTTGGGGACACAGCGATGAGCCTACAGTCCATGACATCAGAGTACTTTTCTAGGAAAGGACACAAAGAATTCAGCCTTGGTATCCTGAGATGCATGGAAGGTCTGAGGCCCAGATCTTGGATGTCTGGCCCATAGCTTACAGTTTCTGAACCAACAAATGATTCCTCCAGGCCAGATGTCGCTTTGGAACCCATGGGGTGGGAATAAGGCAGGTACCAGGCAGCCACCAAACCAGAGAGAGCTAACAACCTGTCCAAGGTGGCTCAGTCTATCTCCTGAAAGACAGTCCCAGTTGCTGGGCTTGTATAGGTCAAAACACTGCAAGGAGTAATGTCCCCATTTCTATCATGCTGAGACTCCCAGCCTCAGAGAGGGGACAGGGGTGTTAGACTTCCTGCAAAGAAGACAATGCCAAGACACCATAAGCCAGTAGAGATGTTTAGCCAGGTGTGGTGGGATTGACAGTTCAATGCCAGCATGGGCCACATAGCAAAAAACAAAACAGAACAAAACAAAAAAAAATACAAAAGCAAAACAGAGCTGAGGCTATAATTTGTTTAGAGGAATGCTGGCCTAGCATGTAGTGGGCGGGCCCTGGTTTAATCCCCCTCCCTATGAGAGCAGATGTAGTGGGGTACACCTGTAATCTCTCCACTTGGGAAGTAGAATGCCTTGAGTTCTCAGCCTGGTTGAAAGAGCAAAACCCCGTCTCAAAAAAAGAAAGGAAAAATGAAGAAGAATAAGAATTGAATGGAGGGACTGAGGTTGAAGGCACTTGGCAGAGTGCTGGCTCACCTTACAGGAGGCCAGAGGCTGGGTTCCAGCCCCAGGACTGTCATGTAAACCTGCCATGGTGGCACACGCCTATAATCTCAGTACTCGGAAGGAGAGACAGACAGACACTTCAGAAGTTCAAGGCCGTGCTCCATTACATACAAGCTTGAGGCCAGCCTGAACTACGTGAAAACTTGTCTCAAAAAAAAGAGAGAAAAGAAAAGGATTCCAGTCCTCACCCAGAGGCCCTGCATAGGGGTGATGAATAGAAAATAAATTCACCTAATCAGTAATGGGTGACAGCAAGATCCGTCCATGATAGTAGATGAGTCACTGAGGCCCAGAGAGAACAGCTGGACCACGGTTGAGGTATTTTAATGAGTAACCATCTGGGGAGCAGTTACTGGGTCCGCACTGTGGAACTGGGACTGCAGTGATGGGCTCCTGGAAAGCCAGTTAGTGTGGGGTGGGGCTCGGCAGTCCCATCAGGGGACTAGCCTCAGGACACCAAGTCTAGCCACAGGTCCCACTCGCACACCTTCCCTCCACCTAACTCCTCCCTCTTCCGGTCCTTTGAAGGGGAGCCAGGTGGGAAGACTGGGAGGCGGGGTTATACCATTAAGTGACTTCAAGTGCTCCCTTGCCAATCCTGCCCAAGATATACCGTTTCTGCCCCCTGCTCAGCTCTGCCAGGATCCACTGAGTACGGAGTGGGACTGTCCCCTGGCCTCCAAGGACCTGGATGGAAAGGAAGGACCATGGAAAGGAGTTGCTCCCCTGCCACCCACAGGCTGCTTCCCTGGGCCCTGGCGCCAGGATGTTAGCCTGGACTGCAAGGGGTCCCCAGAAGAGGCTGAGGCTCGGGCCTGGACTGTGTACTACTATGGTCTCCTTCAGAGCTGTCTGCAGCAAGCTGGCCTTCCTGAGACCCAGGACCGCAGCCAGGCACCTCGTACAGGTGCCTCCCAGAGACAGGGAGGGACCTTCAGTCCAGTTGCTTCCCTGTCTGTTCAGGCTGTCTCCCCCAGGCTCTGGTTCTGTCTAAAGGCAAAACCAGAGGGCCTAAGGCAGGCAGGTATTGTCTCCAAGGACATCCGGTCAGGGCTCCCCACAATGTCCCACCCTACCCCACCCTGCTCCCTGGAATTCCACAGTATCATTTGCATATTCTGTTAGAATGATGTCTTAGGAGATGCTATGGAGGCAGCTGAGCAGTTGCGATCCCAAGATGCCTCCTTGTTTCATAGATCAGATGGGTCATGAATAATTTTGTGTGGACCAAATGATCTGCAGCTAGAACACAAACTTGTTCCCATCACACAGACTGAAAAACTGAGGCTTAGAGAAACAGTGACCCTTCTGAGGTCACATACAAAATCCAAACTCAGGTTAGACTCATCCTCCAGAGCCTTCTGGATCAGATGCAGATAAAACAGTCAGTCTCAAGGCAGGATGGCAGATCCCTCCCCCTTCATGTTCAGCTTCCTCTGTCCTCTGAAAGGGTAGGAATGGGGAGGTCACAGGAAATGGGCAGAAGGGCAGCCAAGAGGAGGACTCCTGGTGGACATGGCGATATTCTCTTCCCTCAGGCCGCCCTGGAGCAGAGGTGACCTTGTGCATTCTGGGTTCCCCCAGCACCTTTCTGTCTCTGTTGCTGGAGGGTGGGGTCCAGAGCCCTGGTGAGTGTGTGCCCAAGTTCCCTACTCTCTCCTACAGAAAGGGCAGCCCCGCCCTAGCCCGGCCATATCCCAAAATACCCACCAACCTTGGCAATTTGCCTGCATTCCACAGGACCAGCTGCTCTGGAGCAGGGGTGGGTTCTGGGAGTCACTGGCCCCCATGACACTGAAGCCTGGGTAGGAGGTGGAGGGTGTTGGCACCATTTACCATTCCCTGGCCAGCCACTTTCTTATCTTTGCCCACAGGAAACATGCTCCTTTGCCTGTCCCCTGCATGGCTGATGAAGGTGAAGGCAGCTCCAGGCCAAGAGGGTGAGGCGTCCCTGCTGGTCTCCAAGGCCGTGAGCTTCTATCCAGGGGGCCTGACGTTCCTGGATGATTTTTTCCCCCCTCGGCATGCGACCTACTTCCTGGCAGGCCTGGGGTCAGAATCTGGCCATGGCAGGGAGGCAGCAGAGCTGGCTCGGAACCTCGCTTGCCCCACAGGAGCCTCAGCGGAGCTGGCACGACTGCTGGAGGACCGGCTGTTGACGAGGTGGTTGCTGTCCCAGCAGACTCGTGTGGCGGTGCCAGCTACCCTGGCTTTCACTTATAGGCCTCCAGGGCTGCTTATGGGAGGGGACGCCAGCCCTGGACTACGACTGGTGGAGCTGAGTGGGAAGGAGGGCCAGGAAACACTGGTGAAAGAGGAAATAGAGGCCTTTGTGCACTCCGAGGCCTTGGGTGAAGCATCACAGGTAACAAGAGGTCCCTCTCTGCACTGAGGTCTTTGTGGGTACCCAAAGGAGGGAACCCGTGTGACGATTACCAAGTTCTCCTGGGAAACTCTCAGCTCTGTCACTGCCCCATTTCTCCACAGCAGTGCCCTGTGCCTCAGTTTACATACTGAATATGTGGCATGAGCACCCTACATTTCAGGCCCATGAGGTGGTGGTGAGGAGGATCCTCCCTTTTCTGCTGTAGGTGGCTGTGAGGCTTAGCAGCTGGCGCTGGCGGGGACAGCAAGCATTGCGCCTGCACCTGCGGGTGGAGCCGTCTGCAGTGGTGAACACGGTGCTGGCATTGCTGGAGAAGCTGGAGGAGGAGGAGAGTGTCCTTGTGGAGGCCATGTGCCCACCTGCCCGGCTGCCCTTGCCAGGTTCTTGCCTGTGCTAGCCAGGAACTAGGAGCAGAGATTGGCCTCCCAGACCCCTTCTCCCGGTTAACTTCTCCCTGTTCCCCCAGGCAGTCCCGCACCTGGCCCTGAGCTGGCTGTGCGCATCTGCGCAGTGGTGTGTCGGATCCAGGGTGATAGGCCCCTACTGAGCAAGGTGAGAATGCCATAGGTCATGGCCCTGTCCTCCCCAGCTCTGCCCAACCCCACTGATCTGATGAGGGCCTGGTGCAGAGAGGACATGATCTTTGGGGGGAGGGGACTCCTGAGGTTGACACTTCTTCCTGTTCAACTCTCCTGAACCTCTCTATCAGGAACTCCTGTGCTCAACCCCCATTCAGGACCTAGGGGCCTGATTCCTTTTCCAGTATGTTCCTCCTTACAGAAGAAACTAATTTAGGGTCAGTCCCACAGGAAGGTCTCCAAGCTGGGGAGCCTAGGAAGGCTGGGGGGACCTGGGTACTCAGCAGAACTCCAGGGGAGATGAGGAGGGTCTTCAAGAGATACCCTAAGGCTAGGAAAAACCAGAGTGCTATAGCAGGTAGGAGCAAGCATGCTTGGAATCTTCCAGCTGGGCCTGGAAGCCAGCATAACCCCGAGGGATCTGGGGACCAGATGGCCAGTGTGGGGCCAAGGGTGATTTATACAGTTTAAGTCTTGATGGAAGAAAGGAGTTCTTGAAGAGCAGGGAAGGTGGGGCCTGTATTTTGGTGCAGGGCAGATGCTCATGGGTCGAAGGGGTACTTAGAAAGGTGAGTCTTGGCCAGCCCCTTCTGAGCTGCACTGTGGTCAGGTGGTGTGCGGTGTGGGCCGTGGGGACCAGTTCGTGCGGCATCACAACACCCTGCCGAGGACACTGGAGGTGGCGCTGGCCCAGTGCGGCCTGGAAGAGGCGGCGCAGGTGGCGCTCCTGGGGCAGCGCATCAAAGAAGCAGCAGAAGCCGCGTTGGCTGCAGTGCTGGCCTTGGAGGCCGGATTGAGTGTTGAGCAGCGCGGTGGGCGCCAAGTGCACATCGACTTCCTCGGTGAGCACTGGAGGCGCGGCTCGGTCTGGGTTGCGGGGTACCGGGTTGGGGGGAAGGGGATGCTCAGTCCGTGCATCCTCGCCCGGCCCAGGCGTGGACTTCGTTCTCACAGTGGCCGGCCGCACGCTGACCCCTGCGGTCCTTAAGCTGAACAGTGGCCTGTGCCTGGAGGCGTGCGGCGCGCTTGAGGGGCTTTGGGCCGCGCCGCGCCTGGAACGCTCGGTGAAGGAGGCGGCGGCAGCACCACTGGTGGAGACCATGCTGCGGCGCTCAGGGCGCCACCTCATGGCAGGAAAGCAACTGCTGGCGATCGGCGCCGGCGGCGTCAGCAAGAAGTTCGTATGGGAGGCGGCGCGCGACTACGGACTGAAGGTGGGCGGGGGCGGGGGCGGGTTCCGACCCCCCAAGTCGCGGTCTGATTGGTGAAGGTGGGGCGGGGCCTCCTCGCCGGGGCGGGACCGGTTGCTGTGAAAGGCCCCTCAGAAGGCAAAGATGGAAAAGAGGTGGGTTAGATTGGCTGGAATGTGCCAGAAGCAGGTGGTACTCCAGGTCAGCCGCGGAGCTCAGATCTCTATTTTCTTAATTTTTGAAAAAGGGTCTGCCGGGCTGTGGTGGCGCACGCCTTTAATCCGAGCACTCTGGAGACAGAGGCAGGCGGTTCGAGGCCATCCTGGTCTACAAGAGCTAGTTCCAGGATAGGCACCAAAGCTATGGAGAAACCTTGTCTCGAAAAAAACCAAAAAGAGAGAGAGAGAGAGAGAGAGAGAGAGAGAGAGAGAGAGAG
>LOJH01066436.1:0-10344 GCA_001685095.1 Ellobius talpinus | reverse complement strand
AAGAGGCGCGCGACTTCGACGGCAAGGTCTACTACATAGACCACAGGAACCGCACCACCAGCTGGATCGACCCACGGGACAGGTAGGACTCGGGGAGCTCCGATCCGGACCCGGCACCGCGCCTGGGCCGCACCTGCCCTTGGTGTGCAGGGCAACTCTGCGTGCCTCTTAGAAGGTCTTAGCTTGCCCCCTCCACACCCTCACCCCTTCTTGGACTGCACTTCTGCCCTAAGAGCTGCAGAGAAGGGTGAACGCCAAGCGGGCCGCCCACAGCCAGCACCAGGTGAAGGACTTAGGCCCCAGTGGCACCTGCCCAGAGTTTTGACCTTAATCTCTAGAGGAGTCCCCGACCCCTTTAGAAAGAAGGGTCTGGCCAGGATGAAGGCAAAGACCAAGTCAGGTGAAGCGAATCTTCCCTGGGGACTCCCCTGTCTGAGAGGAGGTGGTTCTGGTATCGAGGGGTGGTAGGGAGCCCAAGGGGTCGCTAGGAGACTCCTGGAGGAAGGACATTCTGCTTGGCGAAAAGAAAGCAGCTTTTTGACAGGTGCTTCGTTGGCTGCTGAGAAGAGCTCTGGAACAAGTCTGGGGAAGCCGGAGGTGGGAGGGGAAGAAGGGAGCGGGGGAGGGCGAGAGAGGGAGACTGGTTCTCCAGGAATCTCACAGCAAGCTAAAAGCTGCTAGGATGCAGATGGAGGTGAGAGGCCTCTGGCAAAGCCCTGCCGGTACCCTCCTATCCTCCCTTTCTCCTTCCTGGGGCCGAGGCTCCTCAGCCAGTCCTGACCTTGGTGGGCACCTCGCTGGGTGTAGTTTTGACTGAGACAGGTAGACTGTCCCAGGAATGTTGACTTTTCACCTGGTCTGTGACCTTGGGGGTTAGGTGCCAGTGAAGCACCGTAAGATGAAGGACCCGGTATATCAAGATTAAAGAAAAAACAAAAACAAAAAAGCCAGACAGCATGAATTCAGTTTCTCTTGAGTACATCCATCCATTCATTCATCATTTCATGAGTGCTACTCTTTGCTCAACTCTGGTCCTCGTGTAATTTGGAAAAGAAAAAAAATCTAACGCTCCAGAATGTTAGGCAGGCTGCTTTCATCTTTTGGCCTCAGTTTCCCTTTGTGTCTGGTTAATAGTTTGCTTGGAAGGGAAGGAGTAGTAATGAGAACTCAAAAAGACAGGCCAACCTGGGCTACAGAGTGAGACCTTGTATCAAAACACAAAGTTGCAAAGGATACAGAAAATGCAAGCCCAATTCCTCCCTATGCTCCCCCAACTTAACACCTGGCTCTTTCAGTGGTTACTAATGGTGTGTATGTATACATGTGTGTGGGCATGTGGAGGTCAGTGGACAACTTGTAAGAGTCAGGTTTGTTCCTTCTGTTTGGCAGCCTCCCATGATCAAGTGCCTTTCCCTCTGAGCCATTTCACCAACTCCCAATTCCTATTTTCCCTTATTTATTTATTATTTATATATTTTGGTGGGATTTGGGGTTTTGTTTTTTGTTGTTGGTTGAGGGCTTTCTTTTATTGTTGCCTCTCTCTCTCTTTCTTTTTGAGACAGGGTTTCTCTGTGTAACAGTTCTGACTGTCCTGGAACTCACTCTGTAGACCAGGCTGGCCTCCATCCGCCTCGTCTCTGCCTCCTGAGAGCTGGGAATAAAGGCGTGAGCAACCACTGCCCGGCTTATTTTTTGTTTGCTTGTTCGTTTTTTGTTTGTTTTTGTTTTGTTTTTTTTTTTGGATAAGAGCTTCCCGTGTATCCTTGACTGGCCTGGAACTCAAGGGGATCTGCCTGTCTCTGCCTCCAGATGGCTGGGATTAAAAAAGTTATGCCACTGCATCTAGCCCATTTTCCTATTTTCAAACATGAGAGAAAGTCGGAACCCCAGGGATGTGATTTGCTCTACTGTTTGGCTCTTTCCACTTCTACTAAGTTGTTATTCTCTGACTTCGTAACCTCTACTGGTGTCCTCCATTCTTCCCCATGCCTCTCAGGTCAAGGTATCCCAGCTGTGTTGGTGATCTTGGCAACTCCTTTCCCTTGTCTTCTCCTTAGAACAGACAACTTCAAACTTGTGTGTCCTACACTGTAAGTCCTAGCAGTTGAGCATGGGTGTTGCTAGCAGAAGGATGTCATGTTTGTGGGTGAGGACTACCCTGCCAACCTTGATGAGCATGCCTCTGACGGGATAAGACAGCATAGAAAACTTCTCGAAAATCCAAGTAATCCTTTGCCCTTGGAAGAGGGCAAGTGAACAGCTTCTCAAGAACTGACCTAGCTGGAACATAATATCCCAGGTTATAGAGTTGTGTGCCATATTCACAACTTTTTGATATATCAACCTGAACTGTGGCTTAATGCTCGGATTTACTTCAACTCACTTAAAATTTTTTGTATCATTTTAACAAATGAGAAACTATTACTATACATTGCTATTAATAGAAAAGAATCTTTAAAAAAAATTCTACTTTGACTAGATAGTATGTCTTACTTTCTGCACAAAGCCAAGCCCAAGCAACCTCTGTTTTTAGGCAGATTGGCTTGGTGAGAAGTCACAACCATGACTGGTGCTTGATGGAGAGTCTCGCATTCTTTATTCTTTGTTTTTGTACCCTCTGCTCATCCCACCTGCTCAGGGTTTCTCCAGAGCCCCTGTGAGTTTTGGGATGGAGCTGTGCAAAGGATGTTTGCTTTTCTCTTTGAAATCTCTTGTACACCTGGTTAGGGGTTCTGCCTTTTAACTCTGCCTGTGTGGGCATGGGCTCATTGCTTACTCTCTGTAAGGTCTGAGTCTGCCTGGGTGATGGAAGAGGTTAGCTAAGTGTTCTCCGTGGGCTGCCTAGAGCTTTGGTTTCAGCCTTCCTGTCTCTCTGAGGAGAAGGAGCTATGATGGGAATTGTCTAGGAGCATGAGCAGGGGCAGCTGAACAAGGCTGAAAAGAGCCGACCTTTTTTTGTGGGCAAATTAGGGAGGGGAGGCAGATACTCCCAGAGTGGTTAGTTCCATCTCCACAACTAGTTAGTGGTGGGAAACAAACAAGCGAGAAATCACATTTAAGGAAATCCCATTCCTTAAGAGTGTGTGTATCTGAGCACACATCACAGCCATGCCCGCCCATTCCCCTGAATTTCAAAGAAGTCGGTCAAATGGTCCTTCAGTTGGAAAAGGGATTTCTCAGCCACCAAGGACAAAATAGTGTCTCCGGTTACCAACCCTAAAGAATGTCTTGGCACATTTCACCCTCTGGGACTAAGCTGTTTTGTGTGCTGTCCGTGGAGCTGCTGGGGGTAGAGAATCCAGTTTTCAGTTCCCCCTTTCACCAGGGGAGTGGAGGAGCAGCCAAGCTGCCAGCTTTGCCAGCTCTCTCCCCTTTTCACCCAGAGAAGACCGGGAGGCTGGAATTCCTGAGGACGGTTGTCCCAACAACGGGAGAGGGTCCAGTGGGCAGCTTGGACCCTGCCCACTGGGCCAAAGGCTGCAGTAGCACCCAGGCTTTACCCAAGTCAAGGCCAATCAGGGGAGGGGCAGGTCCCTAGAGAAGCAGGTGCCACCGCAGGCCATCCCTGGAACACCCCCTTCGAGCTGGGTGACTTTTGCAGTTGAACATAGGTGCTTCTGGAAGCTGCCAGCCAAGGACCAGTCTCCCGCATGTGTTCAGCTTCGTGGTATATAGAAACAAATGCCCCAATTGTTGGCTAAGGACGAGTGGTTATGGGGACTGGCTCTACAGAGGAGATTCCTGGAGGCTTTGTGCTTAGCTCTTGCAGGAGCTCCCTGAGAACTCAGCATTTTCTGTATTCTAGCAACAAGTCCTGAAGACCTAGGTAGATCAGGACTTGGCGATCTCTCCTGCCACCAAACCACCAACTGCTGTCAACGTGTTCAGAAATAAGTTTTGTTGAAAGAGCTTGAGTAGCTAAAGGCCTTCGTGTTCTAGGCCCTGTGCAAACGAGGTTTTTCTGCACACAATCCTGGACCCTGTGAACTCCAGGTTCACAATTCCTGCCATAGACAAACTTGAAAACTGCTAACTTGCCACCCTCTTTCGCCTTTCTGTTTGGTGGAGAACAGGTAATGATTGAGCCTTCACTGTATTCAGGAGGTCTGCTGAGAGCTTTACATGGGTCATTAGCTCTGTAAATCCCCCCATCAGCCCCGGGACTTGAATTATCTGAGGTTCTGGGAGACTAAATGCAGTGAAGCCACAACAACTTTACTTACTTATTAATTTTCAGAGCACTGGGGATTGGACCTCAGGCCTCCAGTTTGCTAAGCAAATGCTCTACCACTGAGCTACTACCCCAGGTGGAGTCACCCAACTTTTGTAAGAAACTGTATGAGTATTAGACAGACTGAGTCTAGAAAGAGCCTGCATTTTCTATTTTACACATTTATTTATTTATTAAGCAGTATTGGGGTAGAGCCCCCATTTCTAATGATTGTGCTGTTCAGCCTCCAGCTCCAGCCCACCAAGTTGCTGACTCAGGATCTCTGCTCCACCGTGGCAGGAATTTGGCCTTGGGAAACGGAACTGAACCAAGGATGGTTTCACTTACCTGTGGCCATTCTGGTGTGGCCATGGTCAACCNGGGGGTACGGATAATGGAAAGAGGGGCGAGCCTTTGGATCCTGGAATCTCACTTCTGCCACTTACCCTCTAGTGACCTTGGCAAGCTTACAGATCCTTTTGGCACCTTGGTTTTGCCTGCTTCTTTTTTTATTTGCTTGTTTGTCTGTGTTTGCGTGAAGAGTTCTACGTAAACCATCAAAGGAGGCCATGCGCTTTGAATGAGCAGAAGCAGTTAGGTGGGCTGGCCAGCATGAAGCCTGGTGTGCAAGAGGCACAGGAGAGTATCAGTTCTTCAGCTTTCACTAGGAAAAGTACCTGTGAAATACCTAAGTCAACCAGTCAGTTGGATTGGGCCCTGCTGATGATGTAATCCAGGCTTCTGATTTCACTGATGGAACTCAGACAAGAGACTTACCCAAGGTCACACAGCAAATCGATATCAGCCTTGAGTAAAGGTCATCTCCTTCCTTCTTTTATGGAAACTTTCCCCCCTAAACACCAGCTCCAGGTTCTCCTAACCTGTGGTGATTTATTTGGTGAGCTAGCTGTTCTTCGTTAGCGTTTCGGTCTGTGCTAGACAAGCATGTCTCATTCGTGTTAGTTAAGTCATTTGTGTGTTGCGTCACGGGAATCTGCAATGTGTGGGGCAGTGAAAATGCCAGTGGTCCCATGAGAATTACTGTGTTTACTGGTTAAAATGGATCTAGGGACACTGTCTGACTGTCGTCACTTTCCAAGTTTCCATTGTGACATGCTTGCTTCCATGGAGAGTGTCCCAGGCCTGCTGGGGAATTTGCCCAAAGGCATGTGTTCCATGCTTACACTCCTAATGTCCCATTACATTTACAGTTGCAACACTGATACCTGCATGCAGGTTACTTGAGAGGTTTGCTGCTAGTATCCATAAGTTTAGCCAGACATGATAGAATACAATACCCCTGTATTCCCAGCACGCAGGAAGCTGAGGCAAAAGGGTAATGAGTTTGAGGCTAGCCTGGGTTATATAATCACATGACATCCCTACATGTTCCATAGACATCTACTATGCATGGGAACATCTTGTGTCAATTTCAAGCACTACTTGAGATAAACAAGAACAGAGAGGTGTGGAAGTCCGCAGATGTCTAAAGCGATAAGTGACGTCATGTGTTGATTTTTCATTCTGAGCGGCATGGGTTTAGCTTTTGTAGTGGGGTATCATTTAATCCTCTCAACAGTACACAGTCAATACTGTTACCCCTCCCATCTTCAGATGGGGAAACTTAGAAAGGGTAAGTAATAATTAATACCCAGCAAGGTGGGCCTCTCAATCAATACCCCTGTCTATTAGCCATACCCTGCTCCAGCTCGTCCACCCATGTCGGGCTCACAACCAGCCCTTTGGACAAGTTAGGCTTTCATTACTACATACTTTGGGAATGAGCAAATCTGACATTGATCTCAAGGGAAGATGCTGCTAAAGTCCCTTGATAGGAGAAGCCAGTGGGGCCCCATGGCAGCTTAGAAGACTGTTTAGAATCTATTCTACCTTCTAGGCACAGAAGCAGTGGGGTTGAGAGGCCACAAAAGGAGGCAGAGACTCTGAAAGAGGCAAAGTTGTGTGGCGAGGTCAGGGTTGTTTCCAAGTCTCTTGGGCAAATCTGCGCCATCCAGGGAATGAGTGATGGAGGAGGCTGCTCTTCTCTGTCCCCATCCATCCCCCTTCTAGGAGAGGGCTTAGCCAAACTGACCTGGTTTTCCAGTCCCCTAGGGTCCCAGGTAGCCGTGAGAGAAACACTACTCTTTTGAAGACAGAGAATCAAGTTGCCTTAGTTACCAGGAAGGCTGGCATGTCAAATGCAGGTACACGGAAGGAGAGACAGATTTGGCTATGTGAGAGCGGGAGGTGGCCAGCGTGTTGCTTCATGGGCAGGATTTTGATGACATTTTTCGGGAATGATAACCTCATGGCCAGAGGCTGTCTATGGAGAGCGTCAAGCGTTTCCGATGACATGTGGCAGCTTCTCAGTTCTCCCTACCCCACTACCCCGCTGTCTCAGCAAGCCCAGATAAGTGGAATCAACTTCACTTCAAGTGGCCTCAGTAGCGTTTCTGTCACCAGCAAAGGGCTCTTTGATGAGGGAACATGTCTACTTGGTTAGGACCAAGAGCTGGACCAGAGCTGAATCTACATGAAAATATCACACTGTGCCTCTCCCAGGCTTGAATTTTTGTTTCAGAATGTGATAGCGGGAGAGAAGACTAAGATTTTATTAATTAACCTCTTCTTATAAGCCATTTAAACCTCTAGCTCCGAGGCGGAAAAACCTCTTACCAATATAATGCAGTGGGATGGGAGGATGGGCTAGGCATTCACTGTGATTGGGCAAGGAGAACATTCTGTAAAAATGCTGGTCTGGGAAGAGTAGATGGGCAGAGAGAATGAGGAGGAAAGAACAAAAAGGACAAGTGTGTGGGGTCACGTGCTCCCCCTGCCCCCCCACCCCCAGTACCTCCCAGATGCTTCTACCCGTGACATCTCCCAGTTGGGAAGAAATGGGATCTTTCAGTTTCAAATGTCTGCCAAAGAAAAGGGATGGAGGCTTAAATTCTCGCTCAATGGTCAGCCAGGGAGGGGGGAAATGAAGCCGCATCAAGATTAGGGATACCTTTGTTGGCTTTTTCTTTTCCCTGGTCTCCATTCATCACTCACTGGCAACAGGGACACCAGGCCAGCAGCAGCTGCTGACTTTCCCCAGGCAGCTGCTGACTTTCCCCAGTCGGCTGCTTGCTGTTGTCCCTCCCTGGTTGGGTAGCAGTCTCCCCATTCCCCCACGCCCAACACCTTGGCTTCTCCTGTTCTTGGCCATCATTGGGGGATCCCTGGAATTCACCGACTGGCAACTGACTTGGAGGGATAAAATGTCAAGATACAGGCATCGGGTGAGGTGGCTGCGACAGTTTTCCCACCCTGCCTCTGCGGGTGCTATATTATCAAGCTCTCTGAGCATTTCCCTGAGTACTCCAGGAATTGCCTGCGAGTGTGTGCCTTGCCTTTGGGTCAGGAAGCAGTACTGAGAGCCATAACTGGAGCGATAGGGATACTCAAGAAGAATGATTATTTTTAATGATGTTTATCCAGCATCTGTCGTGCGCCAGGCTCTATTGTGCGCCATAGTTCCTGGCATTTTGCAAATAAGGAAAGTGAGGTAGAAAGAGGCCAAATGACAATTCCAAGGTCACGCCGGCACAAGGGGTGTTAAACTCCTTCCATCCCTGTGGACTCTCCCTTTGGGTTCTGATAAAAAGGGAAACCAAAGAACAGGGGCCTTCTTAACTACAGCGAAAGAAATAGACGTAACTGTCAGCGCACATACTATGTCTCCATAGAGAACAATACATGCACGGTTGTAGCTTACCGTAGGATGACCCATCCCATTATTCCTATACATCACTGAAATCGCTGGAGAGCAGTAAGTCTGGTCTAGCACTCTTGCCTCTAGCAAGCGACATTGAACCAGCTCCTCCTCCTCAACTGTAAACTAGGGAGACGTAAAATAGGCCATGCCTACCCCAAAGGTTTATTTGGGGATAAGATGATATCAGTGTGCAAGATCACAGCACACTACCTAATAAATAACATGCTTTACAAGTTAGGCCACTACCAGTTCGACTAACTTAATCCACCTGCGCATCAGTGGAGGCGCTAACCCCACCATTGCCTCCTTTCTAGCTGAAGTCTCTTGAAGACCGTAGCTCGCCTGAGCCATGCTGACATTAGTGCCTGCCAACCATCTTGGCAGCACTCATAATATGAATAAATCAATAAACTTTTCCTCCCGGGTCTTATCAGAGAGGCAAGCCCTTCTTTGGAATTTCTTGAGTGGAGTGACTTGCGGGTGAGCTGGCGCCAGGACTGTGTGTGAAGCTGGGAGTAATGAATTGTGGTTGTCATGGGAAGGTTCAGAAGACTTTACAGAGCATTCTCTTGTCACTGCTCTGTTAGCTGCTCTGTTAGCTGGTCACTTCCCTCCCTATGTTTCCCTTTAGCTGCTGGGGAATCTGGGGATTTAGATGTTTTGGAGGTGTAGAAGGGCCCTGGCGTTTATCAGTCCCACCCAGCCAGGTGTTGGCCATTCACTTCACAGGTATTTATGGAGCGCTTGCGGTACTGGGGATCAGAGCAAAGTCCCACTGCAGTGGGGTGGACGCTTGGTTGAGGAAGACAAGCCAATGGTTAAACAGATACTTGCATTATGACCTGAGACTTGGTTCTCTTGAATTCCTTTACCCACGTGAGGAAAACAGACAGGCCATGCTAGTGGTATGAACTAGAGACCTTTGTGCCCACCATAGGGTGTTACTGAGAACTTGCTGTGGCGAGCTTATTTGAGTGCTGGGAAAGTGAGTCGTGAAATGCAAAGTCTCCAGTTCGTGGGATTTACTACAGATTGGTAAGCGACATAGCAGTCTCGAAACTATGCAAATACAGCTGGAGGTGCCAAGCCCTTTGAGCCCATTTCCTATGTCCCCTGTCTTATCTCGACACATCCAGCCATTTAACAAATATTTATTGGATGGTGCGCCTGTAATATGCCAGCCTGCATTCCACACTGATGATTCCGCATTGAGTACAATGACTACGAACATTGTTGTTGTTGCCCTCATGAGGTTTGCCTTCTGCAGCACTGATTGCCAGGCAACCTTTAGAAGAGATCAGAAGGTCCTAGAAGATACTAAAAAGTCTTGGAACTGGAGGTGGAGTCTGGTTCTGGCTCGAGAATATTTGTGTCCACCAGGTCTCCTGGTTAGGCTGTTAGTCTCTGCCCTACACCTTGAGAACTGATGTCTTGACTCATCCAGTCACGGCCATAAGCTAAGAGTCGGTACCGTGGTGAAATGAGTATAGGTCAGGAATAGTGGTGCTACTCCATAACGCGAGTTGGCCTAAAGAAGCAGTTTCATTACACTTCCTTGATGGTTTGGAGCATTCTTGTTCCGGTTTCAGTAACCGAATCATGTGCTTACTTTTTAAACCATGTAGCCCAGGCTGGCTTTGAACCTCTGATCCTCCTGCTTCCACCTACTGAGTACTGAGAGTGTAGGCCTCCACCATGACAACCAGATACCTAGACCTGTAGGACTTTCTTGTACCTGTTGAAACAAAACATACAAGCTGAGAAGGTTCTAGAAGCCCGAAGGTATAATCTTTTGTATAGAATCTATCTGTCTGTGACTGCGCTCCCTGCTGAGCTGTGCACTGAGGAACTCAGAGCTTCCTCACCCCTGGAAACTCTCATCACTGTCACTCCAGAAAGTGCAGGGGTGTCCTATTTGGAGAAGGCCAATGTCCCCTGCTATGGAGTCCTCAGCACAGTCCTCTAGGAGACTGTACCTTCTTTACTGCACTGGCCAGTACTGCATGGTCTTTGTAGCAGTTCTGTGTAGCCAGTTGAACTGATCTTCATCAATGTATGAGCATTTTAATATCATGCCCCGTGTTGACTGTTCAAGCCCTTCTCTAAACACCCCACTGTCATTGCTCTAGCTCTCAGATGGATTGAAAAGTCTTCCTCACCTTCCTTGCCTTGGCTCCGCAGCACCTTGTGAGCTATATCAGAAGAGCAGGGTCCATACATGCAGGCAGAACACTGTATCCATAATAAATAAATCTTTAAAAAACAACAACAAAAAAACCCCACTAATTCTGGTTCCAGGGTCTAACACCTTCACACAGACACACATGCAGGCAAAGCGCTATTACACATAAAACAAAAATGATTAAAAAAAAAA
>LOJH01066430.1:0-10344 GCA_001685095.1 Ellobius talpinus | reverse complement strand
GAAAGAAAGAAAGAAAGAAAGAAAGAAAGAAAGAAAGAAAGAAAGAAAGGGATGTGGCAGGGAGGCTGTGAGGAACAGGCTACATCCAAGCAATAACATCGTTAGCTTACTTACTGTTCCTGCTTCATTGCATTATCAGTTTCCTCGGTATATTAACAGAGCTGTAATAGCTGAGCTATAAACTTCCCAAGAAGGAAAGAATATTGTATAGACGAATACCACTAGAGTCAGAACAGTGTGTCAGATCCCCCAAAACCACATAGGAGCATAACAGTAGCCAGCGAATGGGAACTAAGAGTGTTCAGGCTACCCATCATGCTCTTGTCCAGGTCGGAGGACAAAGGAGAACGCAACAGTCTAACCGCGTGGAAGTAGCTCTGACCCCCGCGTGCTCTTCTGCCTCCAACTAGTTCAGAGTCAGTGATCTCCACAGTTCCAATCCCTGAACCTTTGGCAAACATTACCAACCGATCTGCAGCCAGACATCCAACAGCCTGACTGAGTTTTCGTGACAGCCCTACTACCGATGGGAAATAAGTGCCACCCTGACTGGACACTAATGCCACATGTCAAAGCAAAGGGCTACTCAGGGCCCCCAGAAGCAAAGAGTAGCCTGGGTTATACCGTCAAACCCCATCTCAAAAATCCAAGACAAGACACCTGCCATGTGAATAAAATGTGCTCTTACTTCATTGGAGTTCCCAAAGAATTCTTGTTCTCCTCAGACACCACAGGCTAGATGATACAGAAAGGGGTTCTAACACACTGACGACCCAGAAAAGAGAAAACCCACTAAGCTGGCTAAGGTGACATGCCTGTCAGACCCTCCAGGGGCCAAATGAGAAAGCATGGATCCCAGAATAACCTAAACCCAACTTAGAACCTTTTCTCATATTAAAAAATGAAAAATATAATACAGCGTGTGACTGGATGACAGGAAATGAGGTATACAGGGGAAATGCAGAAATTATGAAATACTAGACGGATAATTCAATTCACTCTGCAGACGCCTTCCACTCATCTGCTGCTGGTTTATCCTGCAAATCTTACCTTACTCCCTCCACGGACAGCCTTGCTCTTATTCCAGAGAGGCAACAGAATTCGTAAGAAAGGAATTCTACCAGTCACCCAGCACCAAACTGACAAACCTTTCAATGTCCACATATTCTGGCACAACTACACTACCATCCCTATAGAGAGGGCTCTACAAACTGTGCGGGGTCAGTTCAGCCTTGGCAAACAAGTTCCCATCTCTTCTTGTCCTTTCTAGAACCTTCCATGATTAGTCCCTTCTTCATGCCCTGTATGCTGCTACCTTTGCGTCTTGTCTTTCCCACGTACCCTTCCTATCTAACCTTTACACCCATGTTCCCCTTCAGCTACTTCCAGTCTCGCTTCTTTCCTCCTCAGCATCTCATGATGGCTACACACTCGCTCTCCTCTCCCTCATCTCCAACCTCACTTCCACAGGACTCATGACTGCACCAAGCCTAACTCCACCAAATCCCTACATCGCTAGGCACAGCCTCAGTTGATCTCTCAGCAGCGGTTGACACGATGACCATGTAACTGCTCCCTCCTATGGTAGATCACACCCATTCTTGACTTGAGTGAATGAGTGAGCCACAGTGGGCTTCCCTCCTGTATATCTGCTGCATTTAAAGAATCCTGGCATCACAGTGATTTGACTTACAATATTTCACAGTGATGTGTAAAGATGACTCATAGTCAATAGAAGCCACACTTCGGATTTTGAATTTTGTTCTTTCCCTGGGCAACACAGTCCTTTGTCACGAGGTTGGGCATGAGCAAGAAGTAAGACAACAACCACCAATCACTGTGTTATTAAGCTGTTATGTTCATCAGATTATGAACGTTAAATGCATGTTTGAGTTATGATGTTTCACCTTATGATGGGTCTATCAAAGTATAACCCTGTTGTCAAGGAAACAGCCTCTGTGTATCTCCATTAATTAGGCTTATTTGGGATCACAGCTTCCGAGGGATCTCAGCCAATCACAGCGTGCTTTATAGTAGCAAGTGCATATGGCATTGGGTCCTCACAGTCACGACTAACTAGGAGGCAGTGATACAAGGCGGAACCAGAAGCAGATACAATGTTCAAAGGTTCATCTCTAATGACCACTTCCCCCAGCTAGGTTCCATGTTCTAAAGTCTCCACAACTTCCCACAACCTCCTCAGCTGGGAACCAACCATCCAAAGACACGAGCCTGTGAGGGAGACGTCACACTGCAGCCATCACAATATCCAACCCCTCTTCGGCAACTATAAAAGCCATAAGACAGGGATTCAGGAGGCAGGTTTTCTACCCACGAGAAGCAACATCATGTTCTCAGTTACTGCAGGAGCAGCTGTTTCTGATATAGTAACCTACAGGCTATGGGAACTTCCTGACCCCTCTGCTTGACAGGAAACTGTTGGGCATCAGCTGACTCCAGCTAGCACCCCACATCCAGATCTAGCAGAGTGGGATCCCCATAACCCACTCACTTTGCTTGAGCCAAGACTGCAAAACAAGACAGTCATCTCTGGGGCCTGGAGACCTCCTACTGTGTGGGGACCTCCTAATACACCAAGTTGACGTTCTGTCTCTGAAAACAGAAATTTCTAAGCTTGGTACTCTGAAACCCCTTTTAACACACAGCAGCATATTCTGACTTCTTTGTAGCCATGCAACCTGTGTCCGCTAGGCTTTTACCCAACACTAGTCTCAGTACCCTGAACTCCCTTGGGAATACGTCATCCCTAGGGAGAACCTGCCTCCCCGAAGTAAAAGATACAACTAGTCACAAGAAAAGTTGCACACTAGGTCAAATTCTGTTCCATTTTGTGGCTCTCCACTTAGAAGTCTGGCTTCAGAGGCTGGAGAGATGCCCCAGAGATTAAGAGCACTGGCCCAGTTCAGTTCCCAGCACCCACATGGCAGCTCACACAGTCTGTAACTCCAGCTCCAGAGAATCTAATGCCTTCTTCTGGCCTCTGCAGGAACCAGGCACGTACACGGTACACAGGCAAGTATAAAGACAAAACACTTATACACAATAAGTAATAACATAATTTAAAATAAAAGAAGTCAGGCTTCAGATCATGATTTCAACCTGTTCTACGCATATGTGCGTGTGTGTGATATGTGTATATAATATATTTAAATGCAATGATTTTACCATTTAAACTATATAAGAAAGCAACCACAAAATTGAAATTCTGTCTTTCAAAGGGTTTTATATACTCCTCTAACTGAAAGCAGCTTTCCAATAAAAAAAGACCCCATTTTACAAGTGAGCCGACCCGAAATAGTAACTATAGCCTTACAGGCTATTATCCCATTGCTATATAAGGGATTCGGGGCATGTAAATGTCAATTAACACAAGCAAGCACAATAGGTTTATAAGGTGCCCCCTGGCAGAGCCCTGGTGGCATGCCACGGTCACACTTCCTCGGTTAAGGAATCCCAGAAGCCTAACAGACTCACACTGGAAAGAGTCCTGACAAGCACAGACCACCCCTCCGAAACCTCCCAAGAGATGGAGGTCTGCTGCAAGGGGGTTTCGGGAGGAAGGAACACTACTGGTCCAGCTCCCATCCTTGGTGCCTGCCAGGGTGCGCAAAAGGGAATAATCCTGAAGACAGGATGTATTGTAAGAAGAATTTCTGGGTGTCTGTGTCAGGTTTTCCTAATAAGTTTGTCATTTTTGTGTTACAAGTCAACAAACACTTCCTGGCCTTAAACCTGGGAAATCAAATGACAGGCTTAGCTGGAAAGTGTTTTTAGTTTATTCTTTCATACAATACATCCCTACCTCAGTTTCCCCTTCCTCCATTGCTCCCACCTCCCCCCACCTCTCCTCTCCCCCAGATCCACTCCCCCTCCATTTTCCTTCAGAAAAGAGCAGGTCTCCCAGGGCTATTAACTGAACATGGCATAACCAGTTACAATAAGATTGGGCACAAACCCTCACATCAAGGCTAGACAAGGCAACCCAGTAGGAAGAAAAGGGTCCCAAGAGCAGGCAAAAGGGTCAGAGACACCCACACTCCCACTGCTGAGAATCCCACAGAAACACCAAGCTAACAACCATAATGCATGCAAAGGGCCTAGTCCAGACCCACTCTGGGTCTATGACTGTTCAGTCTCTGTAAGCCCCCAGGGGGCCTTCTTGGTTGATTCTGTGTTTTCATGGACCCCTCTGACTCTTGCTATTCTTCCTTTCCTCTTCCACAAGGTTCCCCAAGTTCCAAGGGGATGGACCTGATGGAGATCTCCAATTTGGGCTCTCTCTCCATCTAATATTTGACCATGGGTCTCTGTATCTGTTGACAATTGATTTTCAAACCATCAAAGTCAACCCCAAATTACAGACAGTAGCATGAAGGTCTCAGTATGGTTGTGTGTGTATACATGTGTGTATACATGTGTGTATGTGTATTCATGTGAGTTGTGTGCATGTGTGTGCATATGTGTGTCTGTGTGTGTGTGTGTGTGGCAGTGAGAGGGACACTTAGCTACTTACAGGCAATACTACCACTACCAAAAGCAGAAAGATGCCTTTCAAAATTTGCCAACCATGAACAATAATTATCTACCTGTCATAATATTGGTTCTAGAAGTAATAATTACTATTACCATTTTACTGCCTTTCTTGTCGGTATTTATTTCTATGTAAATACTTAGATATAATTTTTAAATAATATAGACAATGCTTTCAACATAATTGTATAATCCTGGCTTTCCTTTTTGTCTTTGTTTTTGTTGTATGAAATAGAACTTCATATAGCTTGAAACTCACTAGCAGCTAAGGATAATGAACTTGTTATTCTCCTGCCTCCGTTTCATAGACTTGCAGCATCATATCTAGCTTTAGGTTTTCCTTTTATATTAGATTGTAATTATTTCTCTGGGTCCTTAAAGACATCTTTTTGTGCCCTTGGTTTGTTTTATTCTCTGGATCTGGATCTTGTTGTGTAGCCCTGGCTGGCCTGGAACTCATTATGTAGACCAAGCCAACCTTAAAGTCTTAGGTGATCCGTCTGCCTCAATCTCTATTCAAATACTTCAATTTTAAATGAATACAAGTTCAGAAAAAATAATAATTAATTTGAAGTTTGCTTAGCAAATCATAGTATCTCCTACATTAGATGAGGAACCAAGGAGACAGAAAATGTGGGAGAGAATTCCTTTCCTCTGTTTAGTTCCATAGATGGATGGATATGCAGCTAAAATATCTGCACAGCTAGAAATCTGTGCATACCAAGTTCCAACATACACAGGGGCTCAGATGTGTGGCTCAAGGGCAGGGCACAGGCTTAGCAAATTCAAGGCCCTGGTTTAAATCAAAGATTAAGGAAAGACTCTGGTGTCTAGATATGGAGAGGACAGTGGAAGCTAAGGGCTGGGTGGAATCATACCAAATGCCAAAATGTAGGAAAGAAAAGCATAGGATCCACTGAACCACTGGAAGAGAAGAAGAAATGATGGTCTCGGTTAGTACCTCCCTGACCAGGACCACAGGGAAAGTGTCACGGGGCATAATTCCAGCACTGTCTTCCATACACAGTGTAAGAACCGCATACACTGTAGACTGTGGACATCATGGGGTTCACCCTCTGAAAGCAAAGCTGTATACATATGCTGATACCTTCAATTTTATTGTTATAGATTTAACCTCATCCATATTCTCTATCTCTGTTAAAAGCAAATGAACTAGGAGCACCAACACTTTACACTGGCTTACATCCTTCCAGTCTCCTGTGACCGTGGCAGACATGACTAATCAGTCCAAGAAATTCTGCCTCATGAGGTGATCTCAGAGTCTTTGGCACAGCACTCAAAGCAACTACTACCCCATGAGAAAAACTGGGACACACACGGAAAATCATTTGCCATCTTTTATGAAAGTGACAGCAATAATAAGCTTACGTTTGAGCAGTAGTTGATAGTCTAACAAATATTCCTTGTTTGAACAAGTACTCTTTTCCTTTTTTATTCTTAAACTAAAGTAGGTGGTTGAAAAGTTTCCATACACTCAGCCATCACCTGTACGAAGCAGGTCCCAGAGAGCAACATGGCACCCAAGCCTGTCCCAGGCCCGGTGCTCGAAGGATTCCTCTTCATACCCAGGTTAGCAGTTCGCCCTATCCTGCTCTGACAGTAATTTCCAGAAGGGTAAATAGAGGACCCCAGGAAGTCCTAAGGATAAGAGAACACAAAGACACAGGACCTCACAACCCGGAGAGCCTGGACTGAAAGAACGTCACAAAAAATTAACCCTTTCCCTGGACAAAGCAGTAAAGTGCCCCGCCCGCAACTGGAATCTGACTGCAACTCAGAACCCCATCATAGCCAAAAATGACCCAGACCACACGAAGCCACGTGGGCATCAAGCTGGACATGCCTCTCTTTGGCTGGCACCCCTGCAGCTCCTCTCAAAAGTAGCCAGATATCCCCAAATTCTCCCCAAGATGACGCATTGGCGGTACAGTAGTGAGCATAGCTGCCTGCCAAGGTCTCCCCCAAGTTGCAAACACACTGGAGGGAAAACACAATCTACCACACCCCTTTCTCTTTAGAGTTTCACCTCTCAGGCCTCCCCCAGCTCCTCTTTGATCTACAGTCCATAACATGTGGCTCCATTTGGGAAAAAAATGTTAAGATTAGCTCCTATAAACAAGGGGTTCCCAATGTGGAGACTCCAAGGGCTCCCATCAGCTCACCCTCCAACCCAGTCCAGTGTTGGAAGTAGAACAGTCCTAAAAATGTTTTAAAACACCCGAATTAGATACCATGTTGAATTTGAAGCTAACATACGGACTTTTGACTTTAAAAGGCTATATTTTCACAACAAACACGTGTTGCTATGGTGACAGCGTAAGCCTATGTAAACTCCAGGCATTTATGTTCATAGAAACTCCTGAAGCAAGACCAAATGTTGGCCCTAACGTTCTTGTTCTTGCCAACTTCCAAATAGCACACAAATTTGCCAAAAATAAATGGGTGTGACTAATACAAGCTCAGAACTTTTTTTTTCAATTTACCTTGAGGGCAGCGTTTGTTGATATGGGAGCTGGGTGAGTTAAACACCCCCTCCCCGTAAATCCATCTGTTTTATTTACACTTCCTAAAGGATCTGTGTGCACATTTTTTCCATAAATTGTACAACTGCTAGTAATCACGTAGCATTCCCATCTGTGGCCCGCTCTATTTTAACACCGCGTCTCTTCCTTTCGCTTGTGTTCCATTAAGCACATATTACAGGCAAAACAATCAAGACTTAACTCTTCCGGTCCAGGTACACCTCCCAGGCTGCAAAATTGTCAACAAGCTCGTACACAGGTGACACCTCCAAGGTCCACAAGCCCACAGGAAACCCTATTACAAGCTCAGAGACATCAAATTGGTTTCTGCTATTGACTTTCTTTCTTGTGACCCCTGCCCCAGCCCTCTAGGCCCCAATCCCAAATCCCTCCTTTCTTCCGCGCTGAGGTCAGCGTGCGTGGCAACTGTGCTCGCCCGGAATCTACTCTAGCCTGTGCCCGAGAGCGCCTGCTAATTACTATAGTCACACTTCTTAATTCAACAAGCGCCAGGCGGCTGGCTGCCGTCTCCCCAGTGAGAAGGGTCGCCAGCTCTCTCCCGCAGGTCACTAAGTCGGCATTTATTTCCTGATAGGAGATGGCATTACAAGGTAGCTGTTCCAACATGAATGGTAATCAACCGTAATTAAAAGTGATACACCCATTCTGACTCATGCGATAGTGATAAAAAAAAGAAAGAAAAGCAGGTAGTGGGAGGAGGGAAGAAAGAGAGAGATTCTGCGTGGTCACAGCTGACGGAGTGTCTGCGGAGTACATTTAGAATTTCTGGGAAATAATGTGAGACTTTATTTTCTATTCATTCACACAGGAGGAATCCACGCACCTGAGTACCACAGGGAAGGGCAGAGAGTGCGGATTTCCCGTGAAGGCATAGAAAGTGTCCCGCCCAAGAGTGTACCCTTTCATGTGGCACCAGGAGCTGCATTTCAGGGGCGTGGCCGTGTGAGGAATCTCTGACCCAGAGAGCGACCTAAGTAACTTATGGACGGTGCCAGTCTCCAGCCTTAGAAACCACAGAAATTCACGTACCAACCCTCTGCCAACCAGGGGCACTTTGACCTGAGCTACTCAAACTGATTTTTGCCACCCAGATTTCTAGCCTCAACCCTGCGGAGTCCTCTCCAAACTGCCAGTTGCATAGCCTTGCTGGTGAGCAGATCCTCAGGTCATCTGGTACCTGTGTACAGGTCATGAGCCCACAGTCAAGACTCAGCTCAGCTCTATGTCAGTCATGACTGGGGTCACCTGTGACCTCCAGCCTCTCACTGTCACAGTCCACTCCTGCTCCAGTTCCCCAACTGGGTTCCCCAGAGTCAGGTTCTGGGACCACAGCTGACTTTCCAGGTCCACTGAAGTCAAGTGTTCCCAGGAGAAACTGGAACAGAAGTGTGCTGGGGGGGGGAGACAAGCCCACGTATGACCCAAGCCCTGTTCCCTCCATCTGAGTTCCACAGGGACATCTGGAGGGTAAAGTGCCCACAGAGAGATCAGGCTGGCCTTTCTCAGCTCCACACAGTCCCCCACTAGCTACTGGCCACCTCAGGGCAGAAGGAATAGGCGTGATCCTGCAACCCCCTGACAAAGCCTGAGTACCGGTCTGGATGCAGAGGGAAGCTGAGTGTTTGGGACACCCAGCTAGTAAATGAGCGCCAGCAGGGTGGATACACCCCTAAAGAAGTAAGCAACGGTCGTATCTCAACCTTAGTTTCTTGTAGAAATCATTAAAATCTCAGAGGACCAGAAGAAAGACACTCACAACACTGGCTGTTCCTCCTAGAACATCACACTGTAAAGTCTATGTCCAGACCAGGTCTGTGCTGATAGAATCTCAAAGTGCTGTTTGATTCCCTTTCCATGGTGACGACCATGCAGCTTCCCTAGTGGGGCTAAATTACAAGGTACTGTCTCCCATGCCCAGGACAGGCCCCTGGACTCTGACTAGGCTGCATGTCTCCCTTGCTATTCCAGCTATTTCGGGACAGACAGAAAAAGAGACACGAGATCGCAAAGGGACAACACGTGCCTGTGAGAACTTCCAGGCATGAGCCAGCCCTGATGGATTTCTGGGTGACAGAAAGAGGGTAAGACTTCCTTTCCCCTTGGGTCATGTCTCCCCTTCCATGGCCTGTAACCACTCACAAATAGGAATGAAGAAGAGCAGTGGGTTTTTAAGCAGCAGTGTTCAGTATAAAATTCAGAATTGAAAAATGTGCAAAAGGTGGGACATGGGGTTGTTCAAAAGAAGTCAGTTTTAAGAATACTACCTGTGTTGGCAGTGGTGATGCACACCTTTAATCCTGACACTAGAGAGGCAGAGGCAGGCAGATTTCTGGGAGTTCCAGGCCAGCCTGGTCTACAGAGTGAGTTCCAGGACAGCCAGGACTACACAGAGAAACCCTGTCTTGAAAAACAAATAATAATAGACTGTACAGACAGAGAGTCCTTAAGACACTCAAAGTAAGCTGGCAAGCTATCAATAAACTGTCAGTGGAGTTTCAGGTAACCAAAGGCCATTCGTGTGCTGCGTGTGTACAAAGTGCAAACTGTTCCAGAAGTGTAAGAGAGGGTGGGATTTGAACAGAGAGCCCTGAAGGGTGAGTGGATGTGAATAGCAATGACAAAGGAGGAAGGGGAACTCTGTGGAAAGAACTGAGTCATCTCCTGGGGGTATTCCACAATGCCCTAGAAGGTTCCAGAACCCAGAAGATTATCTCTCTTATAATACTGTTAGAAAGAAGGTTGTTTCCTGACGTGAACACATCCCCCTACAGCTGCCAGCAAGACCCTTCCCCTGCAGGACTGTTCTCCAGGACAGCAGTCTCCACGTGCCAGCTGTGGCCAGCTTGCACTAGAACTCGCGTCTTCAGGCCTCACTCAAGGAAAGGGTAAAAGTACAGGGGAGGCAAATGGACTGCAGGGACCTCTCTCTCCTCCTTCAAACCAGCTTTGGTAACAGCCGCCTCTAAGGGCAGAACACCTCCCCAGCAGACACACACCACCTCCTTTGAAATGTGTTTCCTGTGTTTTGCCCAAACCTGGTGAGATCAGGCCTACACTGAGAGAAGCCTCAGAAGCTTAGGGATGGTGGGCCAAGCCTTTAATACCAGCAGAGGCAGACAGACCTCTGTCAGCTCAAGACCACCCTTGTGGTCACAGCAAGTTCCAGGCAGAGCTACACAGTGAGGCCCGAAAAAAAAGGAAGGAAGGAAGGAAGGAAGGAAGGAAGGAA
>LOJH01066429.1:0-10344 GCA_001685095.1 Ellobius talpinus | reverse complement strand
CCCTCCTCCCACCCCCTCCACAACTGCAAATAACTCAGTGATAACAGATTTTTTTCCACCAACTGCAGGAGATAGTGCTAATCTTTTAATAAAAGATCCCATTACAATGGGATCTGTCTGGACAGACTATAATAGATCCCGAAATACAGCCGTGCTAATATTAGAAGACAGTTGTTTGGGTGCCTCTCAGACGGGCCCAAGCCCCCCTTTGAAAGTGGGCATGAATCACAAAGCCCCGCGGCCGCCGCACCTGCACCGCGCGCATTCGGTGCAGCAGGCTGGTAAAAACGAGTGACCTCGCCGCCGCTTTTCGCTTTATAATTACAGTCATGAGGACGAGAGGAGAGGGGAGGGGAGTGGGTGGCCCGGGCTTTTTGCTCACTTTAGACGGCTCTGGGGCTCCACATTCTTCTTAACCTTTCCAGATTCATTTTGTCTGTTTCTTCCTGTCTGCCTGTTTGTCTGTCTCTTTCCTCTTCTGGCCTTTTCTCCCTCCTCCCACTTCCCTCTTCTCTCTTTCCCAGCCCTTCCCGGCTTCTGTCTCCCCTCCCTCTCCCCGGACTCTGCCCATACTCCCTCCCCTTTCCTCGCCTCCTTTTCTCTTTCCTCCAACGCATTAATGTGGCGTTGTTTAGTGCCCTCTAATGGTAGGCGACATTAACAATTAATAGCAAACTGTCCCCCTTGCAGGAGCCGCCACTTAATGGCAGAATTTCAAAGTTGAATTATCCCTTCTTTTCTCAAAGATGCTTATAATGTGATGCGCTAGACGGAAAGTTTGTCCCCCCCTTTCAAATGCCCCCACCCCTATTCCAGAGAAATCCTACCTAAAGGTAAACTAACAATTGCTGTAACTTGTCCCCTCTCCATCCCATACATTTTTTTTTCTGCCAGCAAAAGACCCAGTTTCTGTTTTAGCTAGATTTTTATCAAAGTGTATATCTGGAGTTGGAAAATAAATTACGCACTCTAAATGCAGAGATCTTAGCTGGTAGAGGACTGAATCTTATGGCTACCAACGGGCACTAAAAATGCCTTTAATATTGAAACATAATTACAGACTTTTATATTTGTTTCCAGTTTAAACACATCTTTTGGTCTTGAGTCATCAGTCAACCTTTGTATGTTGAGGGGACTTTCTCAAACTTTCCAATATTGGGACCTTGTAAGATGTTCAAATTATACTTCTGCCCACTTGTAGATGATTTTATAAAAAGATTATTATTTTTTAAATAATTTTGCCTATACACCTGTGAGTGCGGATGTCCAAGGAGTCCAGAAGATGGACCATAATGGGTGCTGAGCACTGAACTCAGGTAATCTCTGAGAGCTGTATGAGTACTGAACCTTCTTAACCCCTGAGTCGTCATCTCTTTGGAGTCCTAGATGAGGTCAGTTTGCCTAGATGATTACAGGACTGTTGTGTAACAGTGAGGATGGAAACATTCTATCCCAAAGGAAGCTCCTTATGCTTAAGGCAACCAACTCAAAATAGCTTCAGGAAGTCCCTGAAACTGACCAGATTTACTAGGCTCCTCCCTGCCAGAACTACAAAGAAGAATGAAGTCTCTGAGATTAGAGCAACTGCCTGGGAGATGCAGAAACTTGCAGAGCTGCCTAGAAGAGGTTTAGACCATAGTCACTTGGAAAGGACACTCTCTAACCTGTCAGTGTGCTCCAGGTTTCCCAGTTTTTGTGAATTTTTGTAAATGGGCAATGGTGATGCATCTGTCTTTGAGTCATTTATGCTCCTCACCCATATTCCTCTAAGTAACCCCAATAAAACTCATTGATTCACCAGGTTGAACTTTGGTGCTATCTCTCCTATGTTCTGTCATGGGATCCCTAACTGGAGTGAGTAGAGATGTGTGTTGCATCTCCCCATGGAAAATTTTATCGTACAACAAGGACCACATTTTAATTCACTTTATTTCCTCTGCTGTTTTTGGAAATATTGCTTTAAGGATTATAATCCCCCCTATAAAATATTAATCAGTGAAAACACTGATAAACCTTGCATGCACTTATTAGAATTAACTATTCATTTATGTAAACACACAATCTGATATAAAAGGATCATACAAGTATCTAGGAATGTTACCTTTTTGGAGGGTGATATTATTTATCAAGCTAAATGGATATTAAAAAACAAACCATATGAGGGAGTTAAAAACATATTTATCTGGATAAAAGTACTTGGTTTATCCACAAAAATTAAGCAAATATACATATATATACAAATATAAATATGTGTGCCATAAAAATTACTTAAATTAATTTAATCCAAGACATACCCACATTCCAAAATGAACGGGAAAAGATAAATTTTCTTTGTTTGCCTTTTTAGACAGGGCCTCACGTAACCTGGGTTGGCCTCAAACTTGCTATGTAGCTGAGGATGACCTTGAACTCCTGTCTCCACCTTCAGAGTGCTAGGATGACAGGTGTGTGCCACCATTTCTATTTTTCTTTTTCTTCTTGTTATATCAAGTACTCCGGTCACCCACTTTCCTAACTGGGCTGCACTGATGAATCATTTTGGCATCGTGTAATTGTCTGGCTCGGCCAATACAGATACAGTAGCTCTCCTTGTCAAAAGCGCCACCACTCCATAGGTTTCCCTTATGGCCAGAAGACCTAATACAAGATTACTTCTAGTCCCAGAGAGGGTGGCCCTGCAGGTCAGGGTCGAGGTCACTGGCAAACACACTGTGGAAAACACAAGCTTCCATTGCTTTTGGCCTTGCGAATAAGCAGCTTCAGTGTTTGCATAGCGGTACAAACCCATCCTGTTTTTCAGCTGCACCTTGGATAGTATTGATCTGTTTGGGAGAATGTCTGCTCTGAATTTGCCCAGGTTGGTCACCAGGACTCTTGTCATTCCCGGTTGTTTTCTGGCCATATCTGAGGAGATGAGTCCCTTGTCAATACCAGTTCTGTCCGGGCTTTCTGTGGGCATCCCCAAGAGATCCGTCCAGTTTCTGTGGTGTGATGGGCACCACACACCTGTTCAGTGACGTCACAGAGAACAGCTGCAGCTTCTTTATTGTTTTGTCTTTTATAAATGTTAAATATTGGCTTGGTTGATATCTAAATGTCAAAGGCACGTTTTAAAATAAAAAAAGCCATCTCTCAGTTTTGTACGTCTTCAAGTTTGACTTATTTTTTTCCTTTCTGCTTTGCCAAAAGTAAATGTAAATTATGAGAAACACAATAGGACCACTCTGTGACTGAATTTCTGGGCACCACACAAAAAAGACTACTGTTCTCTGATTTTTTTTCCAGCTTCAAAAGCTATCTTCCTTCTGAAATTTATAAATTTAAAATATTAGTGTTTAACAAATGATTTAAACCGGCTCCTAAGACAGCTGTTAAACTCATAGTGGAATGACTTGCTTTAATTTCAGTCCCTAAAAAACAACATAGAAGGAGAGAGATGAGATTGCATGTAGAGAATTTGGAAGCCATAACCTGGCAGATTTACTTTAGTGTTTTAAAAGTCAAACTTTTTTTGAAAATCAGATTTTGTCCTTCTACGTATAAAAACAGTTGGTGCATCAGTAGTTTTTGAAATGGTGCAATTTCGTAGACTAGAATGAATATTTGAGTGGGTAGGTTAGAGCAGTAGTTCTACATTGGCTGAATTATTGTAATCCTAATATGTTAAGAAATGTGGTCCCAATCAGGCAGTATTTATGCAGAATATGCAAACCACAAAGTGATCAGGTTTAAAAAAATTATTATGAAATATGTCTTTAAATATAGTGCTAAGATTGGTTGTTTTATATCATCCCAATCAACCACAGTCCACTCTTTCTTTTGGGGAATACTTTTTCTTTCTGTGTAATATTTATATAGCTTTGTTTTCCCCTTCAATTTTAAAACTGCTTTGAGTTTTAAGAAAGCAGCTAAGATATGGGACACGTAGGCACTTAAACTAGTCACCATCAACATGTTCGGTCCAACATAATTAAGTCATTAAGGCAAACCATTCAAATTATGCCCCAGGATAGAACTATTGTGTGGGATTAATAGAAAGTTCTAAGTGTTTCAGGTTGTTCTGGCAATACAAAGGACTCATATATTTGGGTGTGACTGAACATGCCAGTGTGTGAACTCTAGTACTTTCTGTCCTCGTACCATTTACACATTCTACATCATAGAAAGCACAAAGAGGACAAACCTGTACTTGCTGGTCTCTCTCCCCATCTTAGGTTCAAAACAATGCATTCATCAAAGAAAGAGCCTCCTTCTTGGACTATTCATGGGCTAAAAGTGACTTAATATATTATAGTTATGTTACTATATTTTGATTTCTGATACCTCATTTTGGTTTTCCATCAAGTAGCAGGCAATGGATTGCTACTGAAATAATTAACTCTTTTCTAAGGGTTTAGCTATTCAATATTGGAATTAGTAGTTGATGCAATTGTTACTTGGTCACCTCTCATGTTGTCACCTTCATTAAAAATATTGGCATGAATCTTATCTTTGTTCTGATGGATACTTCATTCAAGAAGGAAGTATCGTTTAGAATAGAGTCAAAGTTGATTTGTAGGTAGTTAGACTAACTCTGGACATCTACTGTGTTATAGTCATGATTTTACACTGCCACTGCTATGGTAATGTAACATATTTAGAAACTTAACTCCCAAAGTGATATTGAGAGGTAAGGCACTTGGGAAGTGAGGCCATGGGGGCTATGCTCTTATGGGTGGGATTACAGTTTTTATCAAGGGGCTTAAGGGAAGGACTTTGTCCCTTGTCCTGGAAGCAAGGAAGAACCTTCTTTGATACTGAATTTTCTGGTGCGACCAACACATTCTTATTGCTGATAAATGACCCACGATAAAGTGTATAGTACAGGACAGTCACCATTCCGTAGAGGGAAATTTTGTTTTGCATCGCTTTTGCATCTTGTTAAACAAATAAAAAAGGCCACATGGCCTCATCAGGGAGCTCTATATCTGGTCTGTGATCTGTTCTATTGATCTATTTGTTGATCCTAAGTCAGCGTAAAACTGGTGTGATTACCAGCTTTGGGAGAAGCAATGAAATCAGAGAGTGTAATTTCTACTGCTTTGTTCTTTTCAAGATCACCTTAGGTAATCTAGTTGTTTTTATAGACAATTCATAGACTCTGTTTGCTTATTTCTACAAAATCTTGATAGGTTAATTGTTGAGAGTTAGCCTGTTCACAGTAACGCATCTTTAAAAACTATGAACGAAGTATATCCTTTCATTCGCATTAAAGCCGTTTCTCTCAACTATGGTGTAGGGAACCCACATTGTGTTTTGTTTTTCAATGAAAAGCATATGCCGAGATAGGATGCTTTTGTGTTCAGTATTTACTTCTACATCCCAGAGGAACTGAGTGAATTTTAAACATTTCCTTGTGTAGGCTGACCCCTTGTCTTCATCCTTCCAAAGGATGATTATCTGTGGCTGTCAAAGAGAATGTATTGAACACACTTTCCAGAAGAGCTATGCTAACTCTTCCAAATCTCTTACATGTACTCGCTGGTGTTTCTTTTATACCATAGTCACTCTTTTCAAGAGAAAAAAAATAACCTTTCACCAGGGGATTTACACTCAGTGAGTGTTAAGCAAGATCCCTTCTTGGCTAGTGGTTTGTTGAATATTATCATTTTTTTATGTAAGTCGATTTCTATGCAGAACGATCCATCATTACGCTTTTGAGAGGTGGAAACATGCAGTTTCCATTATGCTAACATTTGGGTGGCAGTAACTGTCTGCCTTCATTCTTTATTGATGAGTTATGACATCTTTTCAGTTGTGGTTGCTGCCCCTGATTCATTGATCCTCCCTGGACTCTCCCTTCCCTTGTATTTCATTTTTTATCCATCAAAAGGGCCAAGACTGAATATACCTTGTACCTTTTGGAGCATGTATTGGTTTATTTTTTCATATAAATGTCCATTCAAAAGTAAACAATACTTTGTATTGTTTATTCAACAGAACTATTAAATATTTAACAATGGCTTGAGGTCAAATGGTGATGACACAACATGTGGAAATACAGGACTGATGATGCATTAAGTGTTGAAATAAATTATTTCAACACATGGTGAGCTTTGCTAGTTTTTGAACTAGAATGGGAATATATATATATATATATATATATACATATGTGTTTATATAAAAAACTGGTGGATGAATACGTGAGGGGCAGATTGGTCAATATGTACTTAATCCCATAGTCACTGGTGTAGCAATATAAAAGAGTATATATTAGAAGAATGTTTATTTGGTTTTCCAATACATGAGCTAAGTAATTCTTTTCAACTGGTCTCAGTGCAATTTCCTTGCAAATAGGATATGAAAATCATCAACAGGAAGCATGTGCTAATGGCTCACACGCTGGACAGATGGAAACACAGAGTAGAAGAACCATTTAGTTGAGATCATTTTGGCCTCGAGACTTCTAATCTTTGCTTTAACAGAAAACATTGTTTTGGCCAGCCAGATGACACAACCATCACACTGTCAACATTTCCATTTTTGCCAAGGCACCAGATTTCCCGAAGAAACTGTTAGGCAGTGATTCTTAACTTTTTCATGTTTGTGGTCCCTTTGAACAGCTTTGCAATATATGGACCATCTTCTCAGAATAGCACAGAAAATAGTACACTTACACACTTAAATGAAAACGTTGCATTTGTTCTGAAAGAGTTATAGGCACAGAAATCCACGCATGAATATCCTATGGTTTCATAGATCCTGGATGAAGACCCAGATTTTGACAGAGCGTGCCTCTAGCACAGGCTGATTATCCTGCCAGTACAGTTTAATTGTCAACTTGCCTTCCAAGAACCCTTCAGATTTTAGAAGTTAGAACATTCTTCCTAGTGCATAATTTCATATATTATGTAGTCTTACAAAATTCGTGGTTGCTACCATCACAGCTTGAGCGTCTTGAGTAACTCTCTCCCCATTTCCCTATCCCTGTCCATATACCAATTAGTTATTTTGATCTTTAAGAATAATTATCTTGTATTGAGTACATCTTGCATGCCAGAAACATGAACTATGCCATCACTATTTTCCTTAACTGTTTCTTGCAGCACATGTATATATTATCATCACCATTTTTGAGGTTGTTCCAGAAAACGTATAAGAAAGCTGAGGTAATTTTAGGAAGCACTCCAGTTTTCATTTTATTTATTATTGTGAGTGCACATGCTACTACAGCGTATGTGTAGAGGTAAGAGGTTAACTCGCAGGAATCAGTTTCTCCTTTCACCACGTTGATGCCAAGGATTGAACTCAAGCTTAACATTAGGCTTGATGCCAAGCTGTCTCGCCTGCTGAGTCACCAAACTGACTTTACTCTAGCTTTTAAATCAATTAATCAATAACCCCCTACATAAAATCCCTTTCCTTTTAAGATGGATTTTAATTTGGTTTGCTAGGGTAAACAAACAGGTCTATAGTTACTAGTATATTCTAAAAAAAAGTAAGATAATCTTTATAATTTCTTCTATCTCTGCAGTTGAGATACATTGTGAGGAAAGAGAAAGAAGGGAAACCCAGTTGGGGCCTTTATAGTATAAAAGAGAAGTAAGTACAGTGAATAGCGGGGAAGATGGAGGAGCCCTCTTTAAATGACATTTAAAAGTTGTGTGTGTAAAGGGCTGTCAGATATGAGAAGTGTCTGATGGTGGTTTGGATGAGATGATAGAAGATTTATGAAGCCTAGGAGGTAAGAGAGGACTCATTCAAAGAACCCCAAGAAGTATCAATGACCAACACGCTGAGTTTGAGAAACACAGAACCTGGGTAAATGGAGAAGCTGATGGTCCACATTGTATAAGCTCTTGCAAACATGACAGATGCTTTGGGCTTTCCAGAGGCTATCCTGTGAGAACGGAAGTGGTGATATCACATTGCATT
This sequence comes from Ellobius talpinus, assembly GCA_001685095.1. Taxonomy (NCBI): domain Eukaryota; kingdom Metazoa; phylum Chordata; class Mammalia; order Rodentia; family Cricetidae; genus Ellobius; species Ellobius talpinus. The sequence continues at coordinate 2,430 of LOJH01066429.1, read as the reverse complement.
TTGAAATGCCCTTCGCACCTGATATGTGGAGGTGGGATACAGAGGTACTGGGTACTGATGGAAAGGGCTGCCTTCAAGAGCCCATGAAGAGGTAGAATCAGTAGGGTCTATTGGTTCGAGGACTGAGGAAAAAGAGGAGACTTGGCTTGTTCTTGTGTTTCCAGTGTGATGGAGAGAGTAGGTGGCAACATCATTTCATAATATAAGCAACAATGGGAAAGGGGGCAGTTTCTGTTTAGGATTTGGATTTAAGGAGCTTTCAGAAGGTAAACATTTTCTAATACCCTAAATTGCAAGTCCAGTATAGGTACCAAAGCTTAGTTTTGCTTTATGATTTTGGAAACAGCCAGTCGCACCGAGATACAACCAATTACCACCAAAGCCACGAAGCAGTTTGATGTGAATTAGCCAACAAACGAATGAGAATGTTTCAGAAACCAACACCCAGGAAAATGCACTCTCCCCTTGTATTTTGGAAGCACTAACATTAAGGGAAAGTAACAACTTGAGATCCACAACTTACTTATTAATTGAATGAAAGAAGCCTGAACACTTTCTCAGGTTGCCAGACTGTTTGGAGCCTGTTGTGTTATGTAGATTAATCTCAGTCTCTTGAGGCCAGCTAAAATCTAATACCTAGAGAGGGATTAAGGTCAGTAGAATTGATAGATATATCCCCACAGGTCTCTGACGTGTGTTCACACACCAAACAGTATTATTTGGTGTAATATTTATTGAATATGATTGAATGACAGTTGATCGGAAAGTCATGGGGGGAATGATTGATGGGTAAATGTTATGTGATGAAACTTTTCTTGGGAAACGCAACACACATGTCTACTCACCCCAGATAGGGAGCCCACCACAGACCAAAGTAAGATATCACCAAAGTCCAACTTGGTGAACTTAGGAAGTTTCATTGGGGTTTCTAACAGGACTATGGATGATGAGGGGTTACTTACAGGGGGAGAAATAACTCAAAGATAGCTGCATCACCAAGGCCCACCCCAGCATGGGTGCTCACGAAGCGGGGAACCTGGAGCACACTGTTGAGCCTTCAAGCAGCTCAACAGGGTAGAGAGCGTCCCTTCCAGGTGCCTCAGATGGTCTAAACCTTCCTGGCAGCTCAGCTGGTCTCCCTTTCTTCCAGGCAGCTGGGCTGATCTCTGTCTTTTTTGCAGCTTGTCTCCTCTGAGAGTCTTCATTGCCGATCAATTTTCCAAGGTCTGAGAGGGGCTCTTAGCTCTTATTGCTGACTCTGTCAAGGAGGGGGCCTTTTAATTTTTTTTCTGCTAAAAATGTATCACTGTCTGGGTTTATTATGTGAGTGCTCTAGCTGCATATATGACTTTGTGCCAGAAGAGGGCACCAGATCTCATTACAGACCCATTGTGAGTCACCATGTGGTTGCTGGGAATTGAGCACAGGACCTCTGGAAGAGCAGCCAGGGTTTTTAACTGCTGAGCCATCTCTCTGGCTCCCCATTGCATGGATTTATAACATTGTTAGTGGACATTTGGGTTATTTCTACTGTCTTATAGCAATTATGAATATTGTTATCATACACATTTAATTACATATCTTTGAATAATTTTTTTCTCTTAGGTTTGTACACATGAATGTAATTTCTGAATCATTTGGAAATTCTATGTGGAAATTTTTGAGGAATTGTCAAAACAATTTTGGACCAGTATTTTGAATTTTTTTTCCAAACAAAAAAACTGTTGTTTTATATATTGAGAGCATACGCCTTGGCAATGTATGAGTGTTCCAATTTCTCTAACACTTGTTATTAACTACCTTTTTGAGTGTAGCTGAATTAATATGTTTGACGTGGTAGCTTACTGTAGGTTTTTTCTTTATGTTCTAATTATTGAAAGCAAACTCTAGTTACTAAATTCACATGTGGGAATATTTTATAATGAAGAAATCAGGGTCAGAGACATGTAGATTAATCACTAAAATGCAATTATGCAGCATTGGCTTTGATACTTCTAGACGTAGAAGAGGAAAGTGGCTTATAAACTCTTCAACACAGCATAGAGTGCATTCTGGATAGACACATACTTCCCAGATAGAGTGAGACAGGTAAGACAGGTCTATCCCGTCAAGGCATAAGGACCCATGTCTTGTAAACAAAGCAAGGCAGGGGGTAAGTGTACTAAAACTTTATCCACAGCTGAAGGACATCTGGCTTTGTATCTTAAGATTCTCCCCATACAATTCTCCATTTCCAGTTATATTTGTAGTTGTGAATTACATTTTTCCAACTCAGTTTTAACTGCATTGTTTAAATTTAATTATAAAAACTATATTTAACTTAATTTTAGTTCTATAACTCTTTTTAATTTGTTTAATGATTTTGCTGAGCTATAAATTTTTCTCTGCTCCCCTCCCTTCCTCTCCCCTCCCCTTCTACCCTCTCCCATG
>LOJH01066427.1:0-10344 GCA_001685095.1 Ellobius talpinus | reverse complement strand
AGGCCTCTGGTAGCTCTCTGGTACACTGGGTGGGCGACTCTCCAGAGCAAGTAACAGTTTGGCAGTGACCTAAGATCCAGGGAGATATATTTGGATAGATAGTTTGAGTTTATAGAAATATCAAGGTCATTCTCAAACCAAACAGTCCGTGTTGATATCAGATGTTGTTGTTAGGGGTAGGCTGCCTGTTCATTCCCGGCTGCTTCGACCAAAATAATCACACAGAAACTAAATTATTTGCAATACTGTTTGACAGATAGCTTAAGCATATTTCTACCTTGCTCTTATATCCTAAACTAGCCCATTTCTATTAATCTGTGTGTCGTCACATGGCTGTGGCTTACCAGCAAGGTTTCAGTTCATCTGTTCCCAGAAGTGGCTACACAGCGTCTCCTGACCGCCTTCTTCCTCCTAGCATTCAGTTTAGTTTTCCCTGCCTAGCTCTATTCTGCCCTGTGCAGGCCTGAAGCAGCTTCTTTATTCATTAACCAATAAAAGCAGCACATATACAGAGGGACTTCCCATACCAAGATGTTTCAAAAGTCTCTGCTTTCTTTTGCTATTCTAGCACCATTTACTTAGGATGCCAACGAAGTGTAAGAAAAACTGGGTCTCTCTCCCTTGAGCTTTGACCATTTGCATTCATTGCTGATAATACTCAGAGGAGTAACTTGCTGTTACCTTGAGGCTTTGTAATCTTGCTGCTTTGACGAGGGCTCCTCAGAGTTGCATGCACACAGCCCCAGTACAATGAAGGAGGAGATGATGAGTCATTCTCAGCTTATCTCAGTGTTTCTTCATTTCTGAGTGCTCTTAAAATGGAACAGTACGATATATAACACTATACACACATACATAGTACACCTTTGATTTTATTTTTATTTTATTGACAGGAATTCCTGGTTTAAAAAAGGATGGAAACCATTGCTTTAGGGAAAAGAAGGCTAGCCAGGCATGGTGACACACCCCTGCAATCCCAGCTGAATGAAGACAGGAAGATCTGGAGTTCAGTAAGCCAGGGCTACATAGTAAAACCTTAGCTTAACAAAAAGGAGAAGCATAGTAGGGGAATCATTTTACCCTGAGGCCCAAACCACACTTTCCATCTATTTTTTTCCATTCAGAAGTCTGTGAGCTCCTGGTGGCAATTTCTGGGCATGACCTTTGAGTACACTCAAAGGGGCAATGCGTGGTTCTGCCCTTTCCCGGATGCCTCAGCTCCTTTGGGATCATGATCACTGGTCATTGGAAAGAGATGGAAAGCGAAGAGAAGGGAGGAGGGAGTTCCCAGCCTCCAGTGACTCCTGCCCAAAAGATGGCTCTCCCAGAGAGAGCCTATACATCCTTCTGTCCAGTTTCTGCATGCTTGTTCCCCAGCTCCTGTGAAATGTTTTTTGTTCTTTGACAGATAAACCACAGCAGTAAGAATCAGCCTGTGATCACCAGCTCCTGTCTCCAAGTTAAGTTGAAATTTGAAGGAACTTACCTACTCAAAATAATCACTACGTGTTTGGAAGTGGGGGGGCAGAGCCTGAAAAGGGTCACGAGACATTTCTGCAGTCTCTCTTCATGGCAAGGAAAGCTACTGAAGATGAACTTTGAAAGGAAAGCTGAGCCGAGTAGTCCTCCCAGCTGAGTTCCCCAGGAGCCTTCCCCACATCTAGGCAGCTCCACCATCAGGAAACCCCATGGAGGCCTTGTCAAGGAGTTAATGTCCAATTCCACCTTTCCATCACTGTCGAGTATCTGTTTCTCTTTACAGCAAGGTGTGCGTACGACTTCCCAGTGTGCAACAACCCGGGCATACTATTTAGACAGGTATTCCCAATTAAGAAATTATGTCTAAGAGCATTTACAGATGTGACCACTATACATGTCTTTTCTTCTCTTTTAACAGCACTTCTCTATTATCTTTTTTCATTTCATGCTAGTCTTTCGTGTACAGCTAATCCTAGGATAGTTATGAACCCACCCCAACCTATATCCTTCCAACTCTCATACTCAAACCTTCTAGGAACTTCTTAACTCTAGCTTGGTTATAATTCTAAGTATTCATGTTAAATAAGAGGATACATTTAACAACATGCAGTTAAAAGTGACCAGCGGTGTTCATTAAAGTGGCCAACACCTGGGAGAGTATTTATGCTACTTACTGGAGCCTGCATCATTCCCATCTGCTCATGGAAGGACCAGGAGCTTAGCTTCTATATTAAAGTGGATATAATTAAGCATTACATATACAACTATCTTAAATAATAACTAAGCTTACATAGCACTTGTTGTATGGAGTTTATCTGCATGAATTTAACACTCCAACAGTTATGAGGTAGCTTTTCAATTCATTTTCCAGATGCTAAGACTAGGGAATGGAGAGATTACACCCTAGGATCTTCCTGGTGATTCATCTTCTAACACAGAACCAATCATGTCAAGAACTGAGACCTCACGTTTGTCTCTAGAGGCTAATCTGTCCTCACCTGTCCTAAATTCTGTGCCGCTGGCTGTTTACATGTCTGCAGTCTAGCTACTCATTTGTAGAGCTGTCCTCAATTTTATTGTAAGGCAGAGGCTAAGAAATGCTCAAATTCTATTCAATTCTAATTCTATTCTGGTTACTACAACCAATGCATATAACTTCTTGGAGAAACAAATTTCTAGAGTACTTTGTTGGGAAATCGTTTTGTTGGCCCATTTCTGCTTGTGGCACCATGAGTAGCAGAATTCATTCAGGAAAACCCACAGCTAAGTCATTCCAGACATGTGGGACTGCAAAGAGGAACCACAGAGGGCATCTCTGAGGATTCACTTTTGGTAGCATGACCCTGGACAAGACAGCTCGTCTTCTGTTAGAAGCTTCCCAGGGACCCACAGAATCTAACAGTGCCAGGGCCTGATAGTTCCTTCTGATAGGGGTCCCTTTGCTTTTCAGCATTTTTACACTGCAGTTTAGCGGTGTTTGGTATTAAGAGTTTAATCTGTGTTATGTCATCCAGTCTGTAACACAATAAAGCAAGTGCCATTATCCTCTTTTTCAGATGAAAAACCTGCCCAAGTCAAATTACCAGTTAGTATCGGAAGGACATTCTGAATGCACATCCATCAGGACTCTCTAGGGCCCAGTTTGTAACCATTATAACGGACTGCTTCTTTAAGGGGGTGCACTTCTGTGTACACGACCTCATGTTAGAGGGAAGGGATATCTGCTAGCCCAGAGGCCATTGGATTGAATATGTTAGTTTATTAGTGCTTGTCTATTTTTAAAAACCAGGATGAGCTTTGAAAAGCCCCTAACTTCACTGTCCATTGAATATAGAAAGTGACTAATTGTGCCGGGGATGTTTGCAGAACACATACAGCATTATGGGCTGGTTCGCAGACGAAAGGCTGTGTTCTCGCCTGCTCTGGGGTGGAGGTCCAACAGTCAGATGACCTGTTCTGGGCCCCGATCGCCTTTCATCTGCTTTGTTGTCCTTCCTGAATCTTCAATGCTCACCTTGTATTTCGAGGATCTTGCGCCTTCCATCACAGCTTCTTAGTCCCCAGGAGGACAGACAAGGTGTTCATCCCGAAAGTCCACACCCGACCGCACTTACCTGCACATTCTGGTCAGTGTCCTACCACTCTAGCAACCCAGAGGCTCTAGGGTTTAAACCTCCCAGCCTCTGACAACCAGGATAGAAATGCATTTGCTTTCCTACCTGTGGAGGGAAAGAAAGGCGATGTAGGACACACAGAATGTGTCCCCGTGACTGCAGCTGAGATCCTGCTCCTAAAATGCTGGGGGTTCAGCTGCCTTTTAGGCTTTGGGTTGTTTGGGACTTTAGAATATTTGCATATATATAATGAGGCATCTTGGGTATTAGATGCCAAATTAACTTTTTGTGTGTACTTTTCACATACATACACAGTGAGGCAATTTAGTACAAGAATTTTATTGCGTCTGACTTCTGACTGTGAGTCTTCACATGAAATTAGGTGTAGAACTTTGCACTTAAGATAGGATATTTTCACTAAAAACTTTTGCACTTTGGAGGATTTTATATTTCAGATTAAGAATGTTCAACCTAAAAGACAAGATCTCCTGAGTAAATTGGGAGCATGGGGACCATAGGAGAGGGTAGGAGGGAAGGGGAGAGGAAGGAAGGGGAACAGAGAAAAATATTTAGCTCAATTAAAAACAATAAAAAAGAATGTTCAACCTATATTAGAAACACACATACACACACACACACAGCTCTAGACTGGAATGGTATCTGATTGACAAATGTAATCTGAAAAATTATGGTAAGCTGGTATTTTCTAATAAAAGAATTAGGAAGTTTATGAATTTGAAAATGTTATTCAGAAGAGATTTTCATGCTCTTCAGTTTTAACCCCCTTCATTGTGTGTGTGTGTTTGTGTGTGTGTGTGTTTGCATGTGCCTGTGTGTGTATACACATATGTGCATGTGTATTACTAGGATTTGGACCTAGAGCCTCAGATATGTTAGGTAAGAACTCTATCACTGACTGGTATTCCCAGGCCTTTTTTTTTCAATTGTCATTTGAGACAGGGTCTCAGTCATTTGCCCAGGCTGTGAACTCCCTTTGCAGTCTTGAACTTGTGATCTTCCTGCCTCAGCTTTGGACTGATTGTATACCAGGCCCAGACTATTGCTGGTTCTTAACACTGCAGCCAGAATAATTCTTCTAAAACAAAAACCTAGACTTTAAAAAAGTCTATACAACAGTTCCTTATCAATACATGGTGAGAAATCATGCACTCAGCCAGGCTCTCTGGGCTCTTCCAGCATTTTCTTTCCTGCTTTCTTTAACCCCCAAGCCTTACCATGCACTACTCTGATGTATCTAACACACCTACATATTCTCATGTATTACACTCTTTACTTTGCCTAACTTCTATTCATTTTCCAGTAATTGTGCTTTAAGCCTTCATCCCCACAGAGAGCAGACATGTGATGTCCCCCCATCCCTTACAATTATCATACTTACATGTTTGTCTGTCCTCTCTATTGGTTTAGTGAGGGCAGAGAATGGGCCTGTCTTGCTTACCAGAATCTCCATTGCTTCACACAGGGTGTCATACACAATGTCACATAGTAAAGATTTATTAAGAGAATGAATAAAGCAACAATACCTCTATGATCTTCTGATTTGCTTCGGTCAAAATTGTTGAGAGGATAACCAAAACTCCTGATACCTGAACAAGGAAACTGCAGAGAACACGTATGTATCATGGTCCCCATAGGCAAACACCCCATCTATTCCAAGGAAAGCATCTACCCATCCACACCTTGAAGCCTTCCACTCCCCCAGAGATCCTAGTATTACTCAATGTGGGCTCTGGGTCTTCTTGTAGACTCCGAGTCATATGTACTTAGGTAACTCTTCTAAGCTGGCATCTCTGTCATGATTATCTTGGATCTCACGATTGAACAGATATGTCCAATTTGCAGCCCGGTGGCACTGTGCCCCAGGATAGCTATGAATGTAGCTCAATGCATTTGTAGATGGCGTCATACTGCAGTGTCAAAAGATGCTGGACACCCCTGAAAAGTATCAAGTTCAAAGTGGGACCGATATTAATATATTCACTTCCTTAGCAACCATGGGTCAAGACACATTCAGTTGACACCAATTTTGGCATCTTCTGGAATCAGTTTACCAGCTGTTACATAATGCAAGCCTATCCGTAGTTTACACAGACACATGGCCCCTGCACAGACACAGGGTCCCAAACTGGCTCAACTTAGGCAGTGTTTTGTTTTGCATTTTAATTAGAAACTCTACCCTCTTGTGCTTCAGCAGACATTTGGTACTGTCTGGAGTCACTTTTGATTGTTACAACTTGGGATAGCATGCTACGGTCACTGAGAGGGGTGAGGGGAGGGGCTCTGAAATGTCCGAGAATGCAAAAGGCAGCTCCTCAATCAGAGACAACTAGGCCCCCAGTGTCACTAGTACCAGTACTGAAAGCCCTGTGTCGAGGTAACCTCTGTGGGATTCTTGAGGAGCAAAAGTTAAGGCCTATTCATCGACATGGTACTTCCCAGGGTCCCTGGGAGCAAAGCAGAAAAGAGTAAGCTGCAAAGCAGTAGAAGGCTGGGGCTCTGCCCGTTTTTATGTTTGAAAGAAAGATTTGTGGGCTGTCTCTCAAGTAGAAGAGCTGCCTTTGGGAAGTTTTCCTACGTGAATCCCTGGTATAGGCCATTAAATCTCTTATGAAAAATCTCACAATACAAGGTATTTAGCACAGTTCAATGGTTTTGCATGTAAAAGGGGCCTTGGGGAAACTGGAACCATATTTGTTTTTCACACTGAAAAGTTTCAGGCAATTTTGTTTTTCTGATGGTATAATCATCTGAACAAAGATATTCATTTGAAAGGTGAGCGAGATGTAAACCACTACCCTCCTACACAGACAGTTCAAAGTATTTACACTTAACTCATGAAGGCATAATGTTACAAAACACATTTGTATATTATGAAGCCATATGGCATCAAATTTTCCAATTTATAGACAACTTTGTATTTACATAACAAATTATTAAATCAACCATTTTTCAGGTTTATAAAAGGTCATTGAGGTACACACACAGTGTGTATAAAAGCAGATAAGGCTTATCATACATATCTACAGTAGATACAAATTAACTTTCATATTTGAAGATAATACTTTCAACATTTTTTCTGTATCAGACTTCCCATTGTTAGCAGGATTTCCCAGGATTCCACTGTTTACTGCTTTCTGGCTCACTGATTTAATACTCACTTTTGGGTTGCTTACACATATGAATTACTAATGTCCTTAAATCTTTGGCAAATGCAAACACGACAGAGTGAATCAAAGAAAAAGATACGCTAACTTGGGGTTACAGCTGTGATTGCTTGGTTTCTTTTGTCCACATCTTCATACAGGACTTTATGTTGTACACTGCAGAGCCTTGAGTCTTGCGTTAGGTCACTTGGCCATAAACGGTCAAAGGAAACACGTATTAGTCGGGACTTAGAATTCTAAGCTTTCTTTTCATACAGAATAGTGCTACCAACATCCTAAGCATCCTCCAGGTATTAAATCCTAATGCAAAATTGTGTATGACTCGCAAAGGAAGGCTGAACCCTGCATGGAAGGTTACCACGGTTCACAACAGTGTGTTGCTATCACCCGAGAATCTTCAGAAAACTCACAGATGGTGAGCCACCAGCTTCAGCGCCTCCCACAAGGCTGCTGCATTATAAAGTAAGGAGGCCGTGTTTACTTTACAGACAGACAGCAAAACTCCACATCAGGTTTTTACAAAGGGTTGACCATAGCTTGTGACATCATAGAGGATGGTGCTCGTCAAGCATTTTCATTCAAAGCACAACTGATAAGAACATTTCAAAAATCTTCCTTTAAAAAGATTTTTAAAAACAAGTCCTGGACTGCTTGGAAAACTGTAAAACAAATCACACAAGGCCTTCTTAGTTAATTTTTACTCATTTGGAATGATGCGTTAAAACTACTTAGATGTGTAGTCTATTCTCCGTGTACTTCCCAGAACTGTGAAGGTATGGATTAAATTTCCTTTGCTAGTTAGGACTATTCTATTCTCTAAAGGAAAAAACCAAGATGAAGCTTTCTTTTCTTTCTTTCCTAATGCTTGATTTTTTTCTTTAAAAAAGGTTATTTTAGGAAATAAAAATTTTGCTAACATAGAAGGACTAGTTTTTATTTAAAAATAAATTGGCTTTAGTAGAAAGAGAAGGAAATGGCTCTATGGGAAGAACTGAAGCATAAGTGAGCAACTTTTCAGTTGTAAAGTAGGTGTAACATTTTAAAAAGTGCTACAGCATGGTATGACCTAAACTCCTAACACTATTTACATTCCCTGCTTATATGAAACCATGAAACTGTAAGAGGAAAAGAAAGACCCGCGTGGACAGAGGAAGTTGTATCTTGCACCCACAGCAAAGCAACAGCAACCATGAGATCATGGTAGAAACAAATTTTGCATGGTTCCCTGATGCAAAGTATACCACGGTGCTAATGGAACTAACTCAGATTCCCCAAAGAAGGTGTGTTGGAGCCAGTCTAAAGATGGAAAGGCCAAGACCTTCTATACAGCAATACATCACACATGTAGACACATGGAGTGCATGAACATACCCACTTAACACATCACACATGAAGACAAATGGAACAAAGACACGCCCACAGCAATGCATCACACATGCAGAAACATGGAGTGCACAGCCACAGCCACATAACACATCACACATGGAGACACACAGAACATACAGACATGTCCAGTCTAAAGATGCAAAAGCCAAGGCTAAGTAAGAGAGTCTTCTGTACAGCAGCAACACATCACACATGTAGACACACCGAGCGCATGGACACGCCCACGTAACACATCACACATGCAGACACATGGAGTGCACAGACACGCCTACGTCTCTCTGAGAACAATGATGGGCACGAACAGGAAGAAGCAGTTTGATGCCAAAGAAAAGCATCAGAGGTTTAAATAGACCACATACATCACCTTGTAACAAAAACGTGTCCACTATATGATATCAAAGGTTACTTCACGTGACTGAATGAAGGCTTGGGCAGCTGTGGGACCCTCCCTCTGGCACCCCCTCCCACCTTCCCCAAAGATAAAATGACCATACCCACAGCAGGAGGCACTTCCATTGCAGCCATGTGTATTCCATTAGGCTTGAGGATAAGAGGCAGGGTGGGGACAGGACAGACAGAAAGATAAAAGATGTGGGGAAAATCTCAGAACTCTGATATCAGAAGTGAGCCTGGTGGAGGATGGGTGTTGTGGTGTATGCCTTCAGTCCCAGCAGTTGGGAGGCAGAGGCAGCAGGATCTCTGTCTATTTGAGGTCATCCTGGTCTATGGAGCAAGTTCCAAGACAGTCAGAGCTCACAGAGAGACCCTGTCTTAAAAAAGAAAAAAAAAAAGAAAGAGACTCTGGTGGTGTATGTGTACTGTGTACTCTGAGTTTTGTCTCCTTTCTCCTGAGTTACTGGGACTCTGTTACATGATAGGACTGAGGAGTTTAAGAGGAGGGTTAGGAAGGCGAAAAGCAACACAAATACAGAAGGACCTCCTACACCAGTAGTGTCTAGTCCAGAGTCTGGTAGAGGACAATCTCCCAGCAGCTGAGTGCCAGGCTACAGAGTGACCATGGCAAGGGGACAGGCAGTGCTCTCTGGGGGTCTTGGGTAGAGGCTGGTTCCAAGAAAGAGGGTATAATGTATCCCTTCTTTTGATGTCTCTAACAGGTAGTCTGCAGTTTTGTCTATGCCACCACCACAAAGAATTGTGCAACAGACAGGAGATGCACTGTGCTCCGTTATTGTTCGTTATCTTGCACTTTACGAAGACTCACAGTTTTAGGTTCATGTATTTGTAATGTAGCAATATTCTACATTTATTTCACATTTTTATTTAATATAACATAAATAATTTGGCTAATAAGACGTAACCAACATATTTCGCCACATTAATATATATATATAAAATAATCTGTGAATGGTATAAATAATTCTTTAAATAAAATAAATCTGATATGTAATGTAATACTGATAAAATTACCACTGCTCATAATTTTGTAAGGTGCTCTCTCTTCTGTGTAAAGTGATACCAATGAATGGCATGAATTGCGGTTTGACTTATTTTTCCCATTACAAAAAAATAAAAACTGTACTGTCTTCACCCTCATGTCTGTTGAGGGTTGCAATGTGAGGTCTTTGCCTCCATGTGTGGAAATGAAGCTTTACCTCATCAGACGCTGTCTGCAGAAAAACTCTGAGCATTGTTGGTGGAAAGCTATCCAGTTCAACTGGTGGCTATCAAATATTTACTAAATAAATGATGGAGTAAAATAGTTCATCTAAGTGTTTTTTTTAAAATTTTATAAAACCTACTCTATTTTAAAACTTAATTTTAAAAAATGTCCTAAATGGAACAGCCATATCCCCTTTCCAAGTAGGAAAAGGGGTGGAAGGAACACTAGAGCCAGAGCACAGGGAGATATCTTCTGGGTGTGCCATAGCCATCCCTCTCCAGCCCGCAGCTTTGGTTATCTGCACAAGACTTGCACATGATAGAACATACCAGTATTTCACCATGGATGGTGGAGGGGCCATGACTTACACATGACTGAACATACCAGTATTTCACCATGGATGGTGGAGGGGCCATGACTTACCCATGACTGAACTTATCAGTATTTCACCATGGTTGATGGAGGGGCCATGACTTACCCATGACTGAACATATCAGTACTTCACCATGGATGGTGGAGGGGCCATGACTTACACATGACATGACTGAACATATCAGTA
>LOJH01066426.1:0-10345 GCA_001685095.1 Ellobius talpinus | reverse complement strand
AAACCATTTAGAGGGTTTTTTTGAATCTCTCTTTACTGTATCTCTCTCTTTTTTCTTTTTTTCTTTCTTTTTTTGACTACATGAGTCTTTAAGGAGAGGATGAAAGCCATGGCTGCTTTGACGGCTGGATCCAGCCCATTCCTTAGCTTTCCAGCCTCATGGCGGAGGTACNNNCTGTAGCCATTTTTATTGCCACAACTCTATGGTGTTTCAAGGTCCCTGCCAGCAGGCAAGCTTCAGCAGTGTGCTTGCAAACCACACAAACCACCTGCCTCAAAGAGTCAGAGTTTGCCCTGGCAGGATGTGATAATAGCATATGCACAACCAAAGAGAAGAAACCCGGGGACAACTAAGTTCACGTCCCCATTTTATAGAGTCCTGTCAGGGGTTGGTGTCACCCAGTCTTAATTTAGAAAATGACCCATAAACACAGCTCAGAGGCATGTCTTCTAGGTTATTCTAGATTCTGTCACATTAGTAACACCATCAGAATTCCATCCCTTGTCAACTTGACACCAAAACATCATTTGTAAGCCATAACCTTCTAACCCTCGTCTCCAAAGGTTCATGACCATTTTATAGCATAAAATTAATTCAGGGTAACTTCAAAAGTCCAAAGTCTCTTAACTGTGAGTTCCTATAATGTAGACAGAGGCCTACATAATCAGACCTGAATAATCACATAGAAACTATATTAATTACAACACTGCTTGGCCAACAGCTTAGGCTTCTTACCAAGTAACTCTTACATTTTAAATCAACCCATTTCTATTAATTTGTGTATTGCCATGTGGCTGTGGCCTACCTGTAAGGTAAGGTTTCCTTCAGTGGCTTACATGATGTCTCCTTGACTCCACCTACTTTCTCTCTATTTCCCACATGGCTTTATTCTGCCCTGCCATAGGCCCAAAGAAGATTCTTTATTAACCAATGGTAATAAAACATATTCACTGCATACAGAGGGGAATCCCACATCAAACATCAAAACAAGTTGCACACTTCAAACATAGAATGGTACAGAGTAAATATTCCTATTCCAAAATGGGGGAAAGTGGGGTATGTCAAAAAAACAATTAGACCAGAGTAAAGCCAAAATTGAAGACAAACACCAAATTCTATACCCCTAAGCCTTGCAGTTGGGGGTTTCTATATAATCAAAAGAATTCCAAAAGGCTTGGGTAACCCTAGTCTGCTTGTTCTGCTTTTTTCTGTTGCATTCAGCACATACAGAGTCTCTCACTCCATAGTACCAGGAGTGCTGTTAGCAACAGCTAGTGGGAAAACAGAGAGCAATGGTGACACTTTTATAGTCTCTATAAGGGAACATTTGTAGAAGGGGAATCTTCAGGTATACTTTTAACATTGGAGTCCCTCAGGAAGGTGAGACGCAGTGGCCCTGAAGTAGGGAAATCCCACAGCACAGGGACAAGCATTATCTCAGAGGCAAAGATCACCTCCTGCCGCACAGGGAAAGACTAAACTGTGGGATTAGCTGCAGATGAGAAGGGGAAAGAGTTCAGAGGGGACACGGAGAACAGTGTAGAAGGCACTAGAATGTACTGTGAAGTGAGACAGAACAGGTAGCAGTGGACAATGACCAAGGAGCCGCTGTAAGGGTACACTCTCAAACAAAGCTATTCTTAGGAATTTATTAATAACCGATCATGGGGGTATCGGAAAACTCTCCCACCCAACAACTGCGCCCTATCTCCCATTTCACTTGGCTCACCTTGCCTTGGGGAAACAAAAATCAGTGTCAAGCTTAGGAGCCCTTGGAAACAGCTGTGGCACCAGGATGGCTGACCAGTGAGAGGACAGCCCTGGCCGTCACCAAGGAGAGCCTCCTGGTAACTGGGAGAATGCTCGGAGGGGGGGTTGTGTGACATAAGGACTTGGCATCCGATAAACACATCTGCTGACGTGAAGCTAAAGTCCAAGTTTCTCATTTTTGCTGCTGTTCTTCATTTATTCCCATCCCTCTGGATCTGACAAGCCCAGAACAGGGGCAGCAAAATGCTAGACACACTTGCATGATCCATGGCTCTCTGGCAGAGCCTCGGAGTCACAGCTTTGTAGCTCAGGCTAAAAAACAGAACCTTAAAAGCAAAGACTCCGTCTTCAAGGGCTAACACCCCCAGAAGATACTGCCTTTAATCTATGTCTCATTGTCTCTGCAAAGGAGCACAGAATGGACACTGCTTTAAGCCTGAAGTTGGAAGCTGGAAAGTAGCAATAAGAAAAATCCGCACAAGATTTTGTTAAAATGACAGCAAATAGCTCATTCACTTTGCTTATGCATACCATGCTATCTGCATAAGCTTGTTTGATAGAAGGATTACTTATAATAGTTCTAAAGTATTGTGACACTCAAGGATTGTGCAAAAGAATTCCATACAGCAGTAAAAAATGTACTACAGTCATATCCAATCTCAAACGGAGTAAAGGGGTGGTAAAATATATACACATGTACACATATAGTCAGGACTCGATGTTAGAAAACTGACAACTAGGAAAAATTAAACCATACTGTTTAGTCATAGATACATATGATAAAACTCGACTCGGCACCCAGATTTCTCACATTCTCCTCCGGGGTCTTGGCTGGGTCCTGCCCCGGCCTCATCCCACCACCCCCCACATTTAGCCTGGGTCCTCCAGCCAGTGACCAGCCTAGTTGTGTCTTTGTTGCAAAACAGCTCTACACTTGGCCCAGGCTCCCCAAACAATAGGACTCTCACACATCATACCCAACCTTTCCACCCAGAGGAATTGAGGCTTGGAACAGAGAGCACATCCCTGTATATGCTGCCAGGGCCCTCTGTCTACGTGACTTCATTACACCTCAAGCCATTTCCAACCCCTAAGCTCAATTTGCCCCGCACTGACTCTGCTTCCCCAACCTGCTCTGTCCATAATAAACTCAGAACTGTCGTGGGATATTCTGATTGCACTCTGACACTCCTGTGAGTGCCCAATAAAGTTATACCTTGAGTCAGAGGGAGGACCCAGTGACTAGCTGACTGGAAATGGACATAGAAGCCGGAAATTTGGATAGAGACCCACAGGAATAAAGGGCAGGAACTGGAGTTTGAGCTTCCTCTTAGTTCTGGGATGAGGGAGGAGATATGTCTCTTGTAGTGTCTCTGACGAAAAAGCAAGGTCAGCTAGTTGCTACTCAACTAGCAGGTTTTCACCCCAGCCTTTGGCTTCTGAGTCTTACTGATAAATAGAATAATAGAGACTTAATTTAAACCTACATATCACAGCTGCATCAGAACCAGGGCTGCAGGACCAGAAGCTCCACCAGGACACGGCATGAATGGCCAGCCTGGTCTTCAGAGTGAATTCCAGGACAGCCAGGGCTACACAGAGAAACCCTGTCTCGAAAAGCCAAAAAGCAAACCACACACACACCCACCACACACACACACCACACACACACGCGCGCTTTTCAATAATAACTTCAATAATAACATCAATGACCTCAATTCTCCAAACAAAAGATACAAACTGGCTGAATGGATCAAGAAATAAAATCCATCCGTTGCTTACAAGTTAGGTACTATCTTAGAGTAAAGGGACATACAAAAGTACTCCAATCAAAGGAGACAGGAAGCAAGCTTTGCCATCCTAGTATCTTGTAAAACAGACTTCAAACTAAAACTACTCAGAAGAGATCAAAAGAGACATTTCATTTTCATCAAGGGAAGAGTTAACCAAGAAGACATTACGATCCTAAACATACGCGCACCAAACTTGAGGTTATCCAGTTTCATAAAAAAAAAATCTAGGTCTGGTTTTAAAGATACAGAGTAACTTCAATCCATTAATAGTAGGCGATTTCAATGCCCTACTTTTTCCAAGAGATGAGTCATCTGGACAAAAAAAATAGAGAGGAACATCAGAATTAGTTGATATCATATATCAAATGGAACAATATCTACAGTATATTTTACCCAAACACCAAAGAATACACATCCTACTCAGTGGCATATATAAGTTTTTCTAAAAATAGATGACATTCTGGATACAATAACAGACCTTTACAAATTCAAAAACAATGAAGTCACACCTTGTATCCTGTCTGACAATAATGCAATGAAATTTAAAATTGACAGTGAAAAGAAAAACCTCTAGTAAATATACAAACTCAGAGGAATTAAACAACTTGTTAAAAAAATGATGAGATGGTCAAAGAGTAAATCAAGAAAGAGACACTTACTGGAACTAAATGAAAATAAAAACACAGGACAATGAAACCTCTAGGACATAATGAAGACAGTCCTATGAGGGAAATTTGTAGCTCTACGTGCCTATGTTTGAAAAAAAATTAGAAAGAGCACAAATAAATGACTAATGATGCAACTCAAAAAATTGGAAAAACAAGGAAAACAAAGAAATCCAAACACAGCCAATGGCAAGAAGTAATAAAAATCAGAACAGAAACCAATGCAATAGAAACAACTAAGAAACTAATACAAAGAATCGACCAACAGCTGGCTCCTTTGAAAAGGTAAACATTATTGACAGACCCTTGTCTGCCTAACCAAAAGAGAGCCAGGACCCAAATGACCAAATAAAAATGAACAGAGAAACATTACAAATGACATCAAAAATTCATAATATTACAGGGGAATATTTTTAAAACTTGTACTACATAAAGCTGGGAAAGCCAAAAGAAACAGATGAACTTCTAAATCCAGGCAAACCACCAAAATTAATCTAAGAAGTCAACAACCTAAACAGACCCATAACAAATGGGGAGATTAAAATAGTAATAAGAAGCCTTCCAATCAAAAATGTTCAGAGCCAGACAGATTTCCAGCAGACATTCAAAGAACAGTCCTCAAAGAACAGACGTACAGTCAGTCCTTAAACTATTCAAAAGAAAATTAGAAACATAAGGAGTGTGCCTTCTACAAAGCCAGTAACATTCTATTAACCGAACGAGGCAAGGACACAACAGTGAAGGAGGAGGAAGAACAAGAAGAGGAGAAAGGAAGGGAAGAAGGAATGAAACGAAACACCAATATTCCTGATGAACATAGGCTCAAATATACAATAAAATACTTTAAGCGAATATCAAAAAGATTATACATCAAGACAAAGTTGGCTTTATCCGTGGAATGCAGGGATGGTTCAATAAATGTAATAAACCACATCGATGGACTCAGAGACAAAAATCACATGACCTCAATAGAGGCAGAAAAAGTCTTTGACAAAAATCCAAAATACTGTCATGACAAAAGTTGTAGAGAGTGTAGAGCTAGGGAGAACATATATATATATATATATATCAACACAATAAAAGTTACATGCAAGACCCACAGCCAACATCATCCTAAATGGAGAAAATCTTGAAATCACGCTGAAGTCAGGAACGAGACAGAGATGTCCACTATCCCCACACTTTGCTCAAAGTACCAATTTGAGCAACAAGGCAAGAGGAAGCAATTAAAGGAAGACAAACAGGAGAGAAGTACTCAAATCATCCCTATTTGCAGATGATATGACACTATAGGGATCCCCAAAATTCTACCAGGAAGCTCTAAAACAATAAATAAAATCAGAAACATGGCAGGAAAAATAATCAACTTTCACAAATGAATAGCCTTTCTATATGTCACTAACATACAGGGAAGATCATGGGCACAGACCCGTTCACAATATACTCGAAGAAAATAAAATACCTAGGAACAACCCTCACCAAGGAAGTAAAGGACCTCTATAATCAAACTATAAACCTCCGAAGAAAGCGGTAGAGACACTAAAAACTGGAAAGACGTCCCATGCTAGTGGATCAGAATTAACATTGTGGAAATGGCCATTTTACCGAAAGCTATTTAGAGATTTAATAAAATCCCAATCTCATTCTTCGCAGAAAAAGAAAAAAAAAACTATCCTAAAACTCAAATGGAACCACAAATGATCCCAGAGAGCCGAAACAATCCTAACCAAAAAGAACAATGCTGGATTATAGTTCTAGAACGTAAGATACAGTAATAAATACAACTATAATAATAAAAACAATATGGCCCCAGTAGAAAAACCAATCTAGAAGAACCAAACATAAGTACACATAATTTCAGCCACTTAATATTCGACAAGGATGCCACAAACACACACTGGAGAAAAGAAAGCATCTTCCACAAACGGTGCTGGGATAGCTGGATAGCCACACGCAGAGGAATGAAGTTAGACCCTGTATCTATCACCCACGTGGGTGGTGGGAGTTGAACCCAGGCCCTCCAGAAGAGAGCTGGTGCTCTTAATGGCTGAACCGTCTGTTTCAATATCAAGTACAATGTTCATGTTGGCCTTTTAGGTTTCTGAGTGGAAAAATAAAGACAGAAGACAAGCTCAGCCATGGACTCCTAAGAGGAATTACACGGGTCTCACAGTCTTCAGAGACTGTGAGAAGGCCCGCAGTGGTAAGGGCAGATTGTGTCAGTATCAGAAAAAGAGAGAAAGGAGGTGGCAAAAGAAAAAAAAAAGCTACCTTTCTGAGACCTCAGAAAACACGGAAGCTTACCAGTAAGGGTCTGCTAAGGTAGAAATGACTACATTTCATTAAGGCACAGTTAGTTAGTTAGTTAGTTAGTTAGTTAGTTAGTTAGTTAGTTAGGCTTGCAGGTAGAGTCTTGTGTCATCCAAGCTACCCTCAAACCCACTGTGCACTGAGGATGACTTTGAGCCTATTATCCTCAGTTCTCAGCCTCCCAATGCTAGAACTGCAGGCACATACCACTGAACGGGCTTGGGAAGCACTCCACTGTGCTGCACCCCCAGTTCCTAGCACCCTGAGTCTTGTATATCTCTTTCAGCCTTCTGGCTCAAGGTTCTTAGGTGGCCAAAAATTCCCTTCTGAGCACCGGAGGTCTTAACCTGGCTTGTGCAGGTGAAGCTCCTACTGTCCCCATCAAACCATGAACGGAGTCACTACAAAGGGGTTGCCATGGTATTTGAAGCATTGACACCACATTTGTGTTCATGAATCAGAAGGGTTTCCAGATATGGGAGACCATCGGCTCTCTGCATCAGAAAGGATCTTACGTACCAGGAGCATGCAGTTTTTATCAGAGGAAACTAACAGATATGTGGTATATGCCTGGAGCCAGTGGGTGGTGGTGCACGCCTTTAATCCCAGCACTCCGGAGGCAGAGGCAGGTGGATCTCTGAATTCTAGGCCACCCTGGTCTACAGAGCGAGTGCCAGGACAACCATGGTTACACAGAGAAACCCTGTCTCAAAAAACCAAAACACTACCACAGATAGTGCTTTGAAGACAGCTGGGTGGTAGGGCCCCTGATCCTTTCTCCCTGCCTATCATTTCCTATCCCTGGGGTAGTCCACGAAAAACCAAGAGTCTGTGTGCGTCCCATATCTTCAAGTAGGATGACAGTCGTTAGGTTTCTGTGTTTTTTGTTTTTTGTTAGCTGGTTGTTTTGTAGAGCCTCGTACCATAGTGCCTTGGCTGCTGTTGGGGGCCAAACACCACAATAAATATTTAACAGTATCTATCCCAACACGGGCATGAAACAATGCACAGATGAAAATTCCTCTTGTCTCAGAAGCAAGCCTGGGAGGCTAACCAGTGGTAGAAAACCAAACGTTAATGCTGAAAAAACTGTCTATTTTAAGGGGAGAACGGTGGCTAATGAGGAGGTCTCAGCGACTGGCCACCCTCCTGCCGCTATGGTTCAACTAAAGTCAGTTTAGTTTGAGGTGGTTTTCACACCCAGCAAGAATGCTGAAGCCAAATGATCAACCAAAGCCCTCGAGGTTTGGAGGGCGGAATTGGACCCGGCCTGGGAGGGAAAGGGAGAGATGGCCTTGGTCCGAGGCCTGCTCTCTCCCCTGCACCGCCCACTTCTCCCCCCCCAACCAGGCCCAGCAGCCTCACCCCTAATCCATCCACCAGCCTGTAGCTCCGTCCCCTGGCCAGCAGGTCTGTTTTCATGGAACTAAAGCAGCGCTTTAAACCAACCCGCTCGCCAGCAGGGTTGCTCCCATACGCAGGCGCACCCGAGGTGAGGCATGCCGGGAATTGTAGTTTTCCCGGCCCAGCAGGGCCCTCCGCTTGGGGAGGGACCCTAGCCGGAATCCCTCAGCACGCAAGGAAACGAGACGCCATGTGACCAGGATGACGCCACGCTCCATTGTGCTCCCAGCAGGGCATGCTGGGAAACGTAGTTACTTCCCATCTCCCTCCGTGAGCGAGTCCTGGGTCGCCTTGCCTAGAACTGGGCTTGCTCAGGTAGCAGAGTCCAAGGTCAGATGTTTTCAGTTGTAGGAGGGTCAAAGGATCAAATATCTTCTAAACGACGGGAAATTAACAGGCTTTTGCTAAGGAGAATAAAAATGGGAAAAAGCAGCTTGTTCTTGTGAAAGGAATCCAACTCGGCCCTCTTTCATGATGGCTAGGTGAACGATACGCCACACAAAAGCTATTGTCTAATTTTCTGTCTTTTCAGCATAAGTTATGACACCTTTGTGGACAAGTAAATGAAGAGAGAAGAGGGGGAGGAGGAAGGAAGAGCGAGGGAGGAGGAAAGAGAGATAGGGAATGAGAATAAAAGTTCCTCAGTTTTGCTGTGAAAGTGTTTACACGCTACGAAAAAAACCTATAGTGAAAATGTGGTATCCAGCTTCACTTAAGTTTTGATGTACAGGGACCAAACGCTTGGTACCACTCACACGGCAATTAGGTCCCTTCTTCCTGGCTGAGGGCTGAGCGTACTATGATTAATGGAAACCCAGAGATAGAAATTGGGGTTCAACCTGGAGGTCAGAAAAGCAAAACAATCAGCCACTGGCTCTTACCTCCACATCAGTCCAAAATGGCCCTCCTGCCTCTAGAAGTCTCAGAATGAGACTGTGTCTGAGAGCTGTTTCCTCCCATTTTGTATTTCTCTCAAGGGCTGGGATTAAAGGCGTGCACCACTACTGCCCGTTGCTATGACAAACTCGTGTGGCTACTGGGATTAAAGGTGTGTGTCACCACTGCCTGGTTGTAAGGCTGACCAGTGCAATTATTTTACTCTCTGAACTTCAGGCAAGCTTTATTTATTAAAATACAAATGAAATATCACTAGTGCTGAGGGCAGCTTTCTAATAAATGTAGTCAAGTCCAGGGTACATTCTCCTTTATTGAGCAAGTGTCTTGACAGGATTAATTCTGCCATCCTGATTCCTGTGATGACAGTTTTTGCTGCTCAGGAACAGTGCCTTTACATGCTCCAGCAGATCATAGATGGGGTAGATGTTAAGATGGGCCCACCCAAGGCCCAGGATGTAGGTATGGATGGTAGCTGAACTGGTTGGTCTGGGCCAATGGGCAAAGTATGGGGCCAGCTCTCCTAGGCCTGTGGTGAGAGGTGGGGTCATCTCTTCTGAGCCTGGGGGGGAGCTCCCCCATGAGGGGGAGCTCTCCTGTTGCAGTGTCCCGTGAGGGGGAGCATCAGCTACCCCAGGGCCAGTGTCGGGTGGGACTGGCTCAGTATGGCCTTTGGATTTCAATATACATAGACCCAGCCATGTCTCGGCAGTAGCTTGGGCCTGGACTTCATGACTGGCCCTGTTGGCGGCACAGGTCACCCAGATAATTATGGCCCCAGCAGCAGCAAGGCCCTCAGACACTAACATGGTCTTAGGTAGCAGTCCAGACCCTGGGCATCCACTCAGATCCCAATGGTAGCAGGAGCCGTAGACATCAACCCAGCCCCTGCCTGCTGCTGACTCACAGACCCAGACATGGGCCATGGCAGCAGCCTGGACCCAGACGATGCCATAGCCCTGTGTGGCAATTTAGGCAAGCCAGATTGGCATGACTCCAGTGGTGGCACGGCTCTCAGATGCCAACATGTCCACAGGTTGTGATCTGGGCCCCAGGCATCCATGCTGTCTTTGATGGTAATCAGCCACAGACATCAACACAGAACCTGGCTGTGCTAGGACCATGGACTCAGACATGATCTACAGTAGCAGCCCAAGCTTGTATGTCACTATGGCCCCAGGTTGGCAGTGCAGGCTGCTCAAATTGGCATGGCCCCATGTGGCAACCCAGACCTCTGGAACTGGCATTGCCTTTGATGGTATCAGGAGCCACAGACATCAACACAGACCCTGGCTGCAGTGGGGTCACGGACCTAGACATGGTGCTCAACAGCAGCCCTGGCTCAGACAACCCCATGGCCCCACATGCCAGTGTAGGTGAATCAGATCAACACGGCCCTGCAGTACATGGCCCTTGGGTGCCAACCTCATCACAGGTTTTGGCCTAAACACCGAACATCTGTAGCATGAGGGCCAGCTTGTTGGGGTTTCTGTCCCGCCCAGTACCCCA
>LOJH01066425.1:0-10106 GCA_001685095.1 Ellobius talpinus | reverse complement strand
CTCCATCACTGTCCACCTCCATCACTGTCCACCTCCATCACTGTCCACCTCCATCACTGTCCAACTCCATCACTGTCCATCTCCCTCACTATTATGTTGCTGTTGGCCAATCAGCTTTTTATTAGACCAATCAGGTGCTTTAGGCAAACAAAGCGATATATCTTCACATCATTAAGCAAATGCAGCATAAACGAATGTAGCACACCTTTGTCAAGTTAGAGTAATATTTTACAACAAATACTATAATTAGTAAGCTAACTTTCTATAAAGGTATATAACAGCATGCATTTTAAAAGGTTATTTTATTATTGTGATAAAATCTGTGCTTAAAATATGTTCCTGGAACAGACATGTTGAAAAATAGTAGGGAACTCAGGAAATGAAGAAATACCTTTTGGAGAAAAAAAATCTGTTTCTTCAAATTAGGCTAACAAATACTTGTAATTGAATATGTAAGAGGAGATAGTAAAATACATTTAAGAAGCAATCGTCTGTACATGAAATTTACATAGTAGGATGGGTACAATATGACCTCACTAAAACACATGCACCACGCTTAGAGAAGCAGCAGAGTTTAGCATTTCAAGACATTATTCGAAATTTGTTCCTTCTCAAAACCAGGAGACAAAGGAGAGAAATGAATACTGATATGACTTACACGGTACAGTGGAGGCTGATAAAGTTTCACTAAACGTGTGATATATGGTTCATGGACTGGTAAAATTTGGATGCAAAGAAAATGTTAACTCCCTAATTTTACTTATTTCTGCCCTTTTAATTTTAGAGGTGTGCATTTGTTACTTAGGGCACTGCCTTACATTCCCATCCATCTGTGTTAGAAGTGGTGTGTCTTTCCCTAACTATCTCTCATCCTCTTTCCCTGCTCTCCCTCCCGTTAGTCTCCCTATTGCCCCGAGTAGTTTCTCGTCTACTTCCGCATTATACATACATACATATATACATATATACACACATATACACACACATATATATATATACAATTTTATGTATCTATGTAAAACCTAGAAACCACATATGACAAAGAATACACGCAATATTTACTTTTCTGAGACTGGCTTAATGCATATGTCTGTCTCCATTTGCATCTATTTGCCTGCAAATGGCATAACCTTGTTCTTTATGACCGAAACAATGTCACTGTGTATCTAGCTGCATTTTCCTTATCCATTCCCCTGTTGTTGGAAATCTTGGCTTCTTCCATACCTTGGCTATTTTGAGTAATGTATTTTGAGTGATACTGATGTGCAGGCGTCTCTGTGACATGCTTTTCAGAAATCAGAACAGCAGGTTCAGGAAAGGAGCCGACCTGAAATTTCCCTTCATAATTTAGCTTTTCTAGGAGATCCTCGCAACCGCAGGGGGTGTGAAGGAGACTTGAGGTGGAAGAGCATCAGGAGGGACCATGCATCCTGGTAGAGGCAGCATGAACAAGCCTTGAAGTTTGATGAGTATTATAGACATTATAGAAACATTAGGAGAGACAGTTGTCATGGACAGCATGGCAGGGGAGGAAAGACCAGGTTTGCACAGAAATCCTCCAAACAAAGCAGATATTCTGACTTTTATATCTTTGTGGGGCTGGACTTTGTCCCCCACATCCACCCAACATCTGTGTCATAGTAAGAAATGTCATTATATTAAAGAACAAACTACAGGACACTGTAGCCTGATTTCTCCAGGCTGTAGATCTGATTTCTTAGCAGAATTGGCATCTAAAAGTTACAGGTTCGTGATCTAACAATGACCGGAGTCCTTTGAATAAGATATCCAAGATATCCAAGCTGAGTCCTGTGGTGACCCATTTTAGACTTCAGAGACGCCTCCAAACTGATTTCCTTAGCAGCTGGACTAGCTTACATTCCCACCAGCGGTCTATAAAGGTTCTTCCCTTCTGTTCACGTCTTTGTTAGCATTTGCTGTGATTACTTTTGAAATCACTACCATTCTGATTGGGTTCATGGAATCTCAATTTTATCTTTATTTTGACTTCTTCAATGCCTAGTGAGGTTAACATTCTTTCATGTGTTTATTGACTATCTGTATTTCATCTTTTGAAATTTTATTAGACTCTTCAATTTATTGGACAATTGGTTGATTCTGTGGCTTGAGTCACTGATATTTTGTTTGTTAAAATTTTTCTGCATGTTATAGACATTAATCTTCTATCCTTTGTATAGCTAGCGCAGATCTTCATGCATTCTGTAAGATATCTCTTTACTTGGTGGTACAGATCCTTTTTAATTTCATGAGGCCCACTTCAGTGAATGTTCACATTTCCTGAGCAACTGGAGTCCTATTTAGAAAGTCCTTGCCTACTTTTGAATGTTTCACGACTTTTTCTTTTAACAGTTTTGAAGTTTCAGTCTTAGGTTAAATTCTTTTATTTATTTGAAGTTGATTTCTGTGTAGGGTGAGAAATAAGAATCCACTTTTATTCATCTACATATGGTTGGCCAGTGATCCCAGCACCATGCATTAAAGATGCTGTCTTTTCTCCAAGGTATCTTTTTGGCATCTTTGTCAAAAGTCAAGTAATTATACATGTGTGAGTTTATGTCTAAATATTCTATTCCCTTCCATTTATTTATGTATCTGTTTTTGTGCCATTTGCCTGCCATTCTTGTTACCATAGCTTGGTGTATTAGAGCAAAATACTCAGGGAAAATTATCCGGACAAGGTAAGGGACAGGAGATCCTTACCTTGAAATCTGAAGCCTCTTACCAGTTGAGAAGAAGGAATCCCAGAACAATTATAGTTTTCCATGAAGACTGTCAATACAGAAGTAAGACTCCTGGGACAGTTAGTTCTAGAAATCAATTTGATATGTTAGAATCACCTGGGAAGAGTCTCAATGAGAGATTACCTATATCAGGTTGACCTGGGCAGACTGTCTTGATTGTTAATTGAAATAGAAAGACCCAGTCCACAGAAGGAGCACCATTCACTAGACATGAGGTCCAGGGCTGCCTAAGTATGTGGAAGGGACTAAGGAGTAAGCATGCATGCTTAATTCTCTCTACTGTTGACTATGGAAGTAATTAATTCCTTCAAATTCCCCTGTGACTTTCTTTACAATGGGGAACAATAACCTGGAACTGTAAAGCTGAATAAGCCCTTTCTCTACTCAGATGCTCTCATCAGGGTGTTTTATCACAGAAACACATCAGACACATCACCCAGCTGAAACTGATTTGAAAGCCTGCTCCCTCAGGAATAGCTTTCATAGTACCAGACGCATCATGAAAGGTTTCAAAGGTGGGGAGGAACAACCAAGAGTCCCATCCACAAGAGCAGCATGACATGATAACTCTAAGGGTGCAGTCATGGCACAAATTTTGGTGGTAACCAACCACTGTCTAATTGGACTTAAGACTCACTCAATGGGGAAATTATGCATGGTACTTAAAGTCTAGACAACTACCCAGGACTAGTGAAGTCATGGATCATTGAAGAGAACCTACAACTACCATTTTATTAAACCAGCCCAAATTCCTAACTACATTCTATTTACTTTTTCTTATGCTCACAGATGAATATGGTCTTCACCCTCTTCTCTTAGCAACAGACAGAAACCACTACAAAAGCCAGAAGTCAAAAAGCAGAGTTGTGGATTCCAGTCCCAATAGATACATCTGCAAAACAACAAGGAACATTGCAAAAAATGGGGTAGAAAGAGAGTAAGACCCAGATCAGGGAGTTTTCTGTGAGATTGTATCTCCTCGTATTGGAATAAGGTACACCCATAAAGTCTTACCAACATGAGTACCTAAACCAAAGACAACTACCATAGACATACTAACATGGTTGGGGAAAACACACAAGTCCTCAACCTTACACCAAAAACTAGAGGCATCTAAGGAATGCTGAGAGTTGGAGAAACAGTCTCTCCCGGGGAAGAGCACACCAATTGGTTATTCAGTACCAAATGTTTAGCCCTGAAAACATATATACAAATAACATTATATAGACGGAGCATGCTGTCTTTATGTACTTAGGAATATGTGTGTATGTGTATTTATGTATGTGCATATGTATGTACACATATATGCATATATGCACATAGCAACAATTAATAAAAGAGTGCATGACTTTGAAAGGAAATGAGGAGGTGTATATGGGACAGTTGAAGGGAGGAAAAGAAAACAGAAAATGGTGTAATTATACTGTAGTCTCAAAAATAGAAAAAATGATGTTTTAGAAAAGGTCTGGTAGAATTCAGTGGTGAATCTATCTGAGCCTGGACTTGTTTTGGTTGGAAAGTTTTAAATTACTGCTCCTATATCAATGTTTTAGCAGTCTAATTGGTGTTCAAATTTCCTATATAATCTTGATTTACTTTCGGCTGGTCAGATGTGAATGTTCTGTTTATATTTTCTTATTAATTAATCTTTGTCACTGTCTGAATGCTCAACTTCCTGTTCTGTCTTCAAGCACTTACCTTCTGTCCTTACCCTTGATATATTCTGTTGGTGATTCCTTCCATGGAGCTTTTATTTGACTTACTGTGTTTTTCATCTCAAGTATTTCAGCTAGGTTTTTATTCAATATTCCTATCTCTTTCTTGAATTCCACTTTCAAATCCTGCATTCACTTCCTAATTGCATTCAGTTGTGTGTGTGTGTGTGCGTTGTGGGAACTCATTCTGCCTTGGGGTACCAGTCTTAGGGCGTGGCTTCTTGTCTGTGGACATGACCACTTAAGAGGGGACAGAGGGAGATCATGAGCTCTCTTGGGTGGTGAAGACGGGGTCAGGCAGCATAAAGCGGCATGTGGTTGGTCCCCAGCTCTGCAACTGGATGGATATATCTTGTCCTGCATCCATGAGTCTGTTTCCCCATAGTACCCCCTTAATAAATTGACATATATATAATAGGTGTATATGTATATCTTTTACACATACACCTTTGTGGTTCACATTACATTACATGTGTGTGTTCTCTTGCAATTAGTTCTGGAGGCAATACATAAAACACATAGCTGTGTGAATAAAGTAAAAGTTCATTAACAAAAAGAAGCAGTAGACTGGATTTGGCACACTGGCCTCCCTCCATCCCTAACTGCTTTTCTTCAACGTCTTTAGAAAGAGAGACTTAGAAAAATAGTTTTTACATTTGGTACTTTATTATGTGTAAGCAAATTTTTGATCAGATATTTTTTTCTAGAGTTGCCATTAGATGTTCAACTAATTTAGGAGAGGATTATATCAGTTAAAAGGTATCACAATAATTGAGGAATGAATCGGTAAGAACATGGAAACAGTGAACATGGCTGACAATAATCACACCATGGATGTACTTCGATGGTAGAAACCACTTGAATGGATGTAGGTCATGAGAGGAAGGAAGGATTGAAGATGGCTCCGAGGTTTCACCCACTATGTAATGGCAGTCGTTGTGTTTTTATAGTTAATTACATTTATTGGGCTGACCTTCATAGCCTGTAATAAAAGATGCTCTGTCCACCATTAGATTTACATATTACTGCTTCATGGAAGAATGTGGTATTCTGAACCTAAACAATATATTGCAAGAAAACTGTGCTTTAAGAATCTTGGTACTTACTGTCATCTCACTGTTCTCCCAATGACAACCTTCAGTTCTGGTTTTCTTCATTCTTTTGTGGGGATGCATTGGCTGGTAAAAGCTCTCGGAGATGTCCTACTAATGAGACTCTTCACCCCAGTGTAAGCAATCTGGTGAGTGACCTCTTGCTTAGACTCATCGGCAGTCCACAGGACTAGTACACCCACTCAACGAAGCGGCTCATAGTCATTTGGCACATGGACCATTAACACAAAGCCACAGCTGCGTGACTTTCTCAAGATGTTCACGGGCTGTTGTTACGTGGTGACCTTCTTAGAGAATTTAAATGACTTAAAGTCAAATTTCAGGGTGCTAGAGCATGTTCTTTGGTTTAACTGAAAAACAAACTGGATAAGTGATTCCTATAAAAACAGTTCAATTTCAATATACCGAAGGGCCGAACTGTCAGATAGGGATTAACTGTGGTGTAACTTAACACAGTGAGCCAGCCTAAATGTCTTGAGAAACTTTGCCTTTCAAAATCTTTACTTATTTTAAAATTCATATATAGCTGAGAGTTGGCTCAGCGGCTAAAAGTACATACTGCCTTTCCAGAAAACCTGAATTTGGCCTCTGAACCCACATCTGGGGCTAATGAAGACCCTGTAATTCTGGCTCCAGCAGAGGCACTGCACTCATGTACACAAGCCCACACACATACACACATAATTACAAATATTTAAAATTAGTTTTAGTTGATACAAAAAACATGAAATGCACATATTAATGGAGTCCCATGAAATGTTTTGATACATGTTTACACTGCATACTGTTTAGTTCAGGTTAAATATATCATCTAAATTATCATTTCCTTTGGTTGACAGCTGAGAATCTGTCTAAATGTCAGAGGCTCGTGGCATGTTTTGTTGTCTATAGTACTGTACGGACTAAGCACACTGCAGGCCTTCCTTAGTGCCGGCTTAGCCTCCCTCCGCTCCCACTTTCTGCAGCCTCTGGTAACCTCTGTTCTGCTTTCCAATGCTATGAGGTCATCTGTTTTCATTGTTGTTATTATTTCCGTCAATTCCACGTGTGAATGACATCATGCAGAACTTGCTCTCCTAAGCATATTTAGTCTAATTTAACATAATGATCCTAAATTGTATCTATTAATACAAGTGATACATTTTCATTTTTTCTATGACATTCAAGTTTTATGGCATTGCAATATATATGGGCACTACACTTCGTTTATTAATTGGATGAAGGATACTCCTACTGTTTCCATTTTCTCAGTATCATGATTAGTTCTTCAGTGATCCAAGATGTCTAGGCATCTCCTTGTCTGTAACTTTATAGCACTGGTTCCATAAAAATGAGTCTCCCTGTGTTTAGAATTGCAATGACATACAACTGTTTCATAGCTACTGTAATTATATTGCTTTCTTGATTTTTTTCGTCCATTTTGCCCATAATGCATAGAAATCTTTTTAGTTTTTGTCTGTCGATGTTTGTGTTTTGCAACTTGTTAATCACCATGTTACTTCAGGTAAATTTTAGTGCATCATTGGGGTGTTCTAGTTGTCTATGCATTAGATAATGTCTGGAAGCAGTAACAGTTTGCATTCTACTCTCCCATCTGCATGTCCTTTGTTTCTGTCTCCAGCACTCCTGCTCTATCTAGGATGCCCAGAATTATGCTAAGTGAGCAGCGAATGTGGTTATCTTTGTGTCTTGTCAAGCTTCATGTCTTGGACAGTGTTCAGGTCTTCTCGCTTCAGTTTGGTGCTGTTCTGAGCTTCTTAGGGTTGGCCTTTTATTATGCCAATGTGTGTAAACTTCTATATCAGTTTGTTCAGAGGTTTTGTCATCAATATTGATGACTTCCATTGAATGTTTCTCTACAAGCACAAAAATACTATATGGTATTGTCCTCTGTTGTATTCATGTGGATTATCAGATTCCTTAATTTGTTTTGGTTGAATTGTTCTTGTACTCGGGACGAGTCTTACTTGATTATAGCAAATAATCTTTTTGATGTTGTGAGTAAATTTTTTAAAATATGCTTATGTCAGGATTCATTTGTTTTTATTTCTCAGTTTTTAAAAAGTAGGTCCTTTGATTAAAGCAGGGTGTTGATGTTCCTCTACCTTATATATTGGAAGCCATTTATCCTTTTAGAGCACATAATCGTAGGGCTCTTGGATATTCAGTGCTTAGAGACTTACTTCCATTCTATCTTACTGAGTAGATCCCTTGCTCATTTTATGGTGACGTCTTTGAGTTCCCATAGCTTTTGTCTTCAAGCCCATATTATGAGATGTAAGTGCAGATGTTTCTGCTTAATTTCTGCATATGTTTTCTTGGAATGACACTTATATATGTTCACTTTCAGCTTCAGTATGCTTTTCCTGGTGTCATCCATCACTTGGTCTTGTCCTCTTATAATTTCTTCCAGTCAGTTTCTTCACCAGAATACATAGTCCATCCATTGGCATGCAAGTTATAACTAGTATATGATGACTGTGACCATAAATGTTGTATTTTGTTCATTTTTAACTATTATAACCTTTGTTGCCTTTCTGTAATATTAATTCTTTTTCTTATATTCATCTTAGTGATTTTCTGTACCAATACTTTTATATTTTTATTTTAGATATCTGCTGTTCTGATAGGATTTGTAGTGTCACCTGGCTTTATTCTGGTAGCTACCTTTCCTTTATTTCTGAATGCAGAATTCTCATAGGCATCTTTGCCAAGGCCATTTTGGTTGTCATGTCTCCCTCACTTATGCTTGCATAGGCAGGCCTTTGTGTGTCCTTCATTGCCGAAGGACAGTCATGACAGATACTGTATTGGGGCTGGCAGTTACTTTCCTATAGGTCTCAGACTATGTCATTCCACTTCCTCCTGGCCATCGGGTTTGTACTGCGAAATTTGCTCTTAGTGCCACAGGGATACTATTAAATGTGACAGTGCTTTTATATGGCAGAGCCTACAATTTATCCCTTTTCATACACTTGTGACAATTTGACAATATGCTCTAGTGAATCCTTTTTCTATATAGGGCCCCTTGGGTATCTAGAGATGTAGAAGCTTGTTCATTTCATGGTACCTCAGTTATCTTGAGTGCTCCAATTCTTTTCATTTTTCTTTTTCGTGTGTGTGTGTGTGTCTCACTAGGACATTTTGAAGGACTCACCTTCAATTCACAAATTCTTTCTTCCACTTGATCTAGTCTGAGGCTTCAGTGCCTCGTTGTTTGTTTACAATGACTTCATTTCTAAGTTTTCTACCTGTCCTTTCAGAGCTTCGCTGCTCAACTTCTTATTGGCATCCTTTTAAGTTCTTTACTCATTTCATCCATATTGACTTAGGGGCAGGTGTCTGTGTCTAGAAAAATAGTCTAAGGTTTGTGCTTCTGATGAGTTCATAATCTCTCCACTGTTAGGGGGCAGCCTTATGAGTGCCATTCTTCAGAAACTGTCTCAAGAATGCCAGCTTTCTATGCATTTGGTTGTATTTCCATTTCAGTACCACAGTGAAGTTTCTTAATTTCTCGGGTTAACCACTGTGGAGTTGCAGGGACCTCTTTCTTTGTGGTTCCTGCAATTAGGGACACTATCAGCTTAGGAGGGTGTGGTGTACCCAGCAGGAGGTGTGGATGTGGATGTGTGGAGGGCTATGGCTTAGGAACTTCTATGATGGGAACGATGGCCCCAACGGGGCTATGCAGGTTATGGGCAATGTAAACTCTAACTCTGCTGTTGCCAAGACATTCTGGTACTGGGAGCCACGGCAGTGGTGAGGAGGCTGAAATTCTCCTTTAAACAAGCAGTGGCACAGACCCTGACACCATAGGATCTGAAGCAGCTCCTCTTTGGTGGCCAAGCCAGCTCTGAGGTGGCAGATATGCTAGCTAGTTTGTATGTCAACTTGATATAAGAAGATACAGCCATCTGAGAGGAGGGGACCTCAACTGAGATAATCTTTCTAAGACCAGACTGTAGGCAGACCTACAGGTACTTTTCTTAATTAGTGATTGATGGGGGAGGGTCCAGCCCATGGTGGGCAGTGCCACTCCTGGGCAGGTGGTCTTGGGTTCTATAAGAAAGCAGGCTGAGCAAGGCATGAGGAGCAAGCCAGTAAGCAGCACTCTTCCATGGCCTCTCCAGCAGTTCCTGCCTCCAGCTTCCATCCCTGGCTTCCCCCCAGTGGTGGACTTATAAGATAGGAGGTGAAATCAATCCTTTCCTCCCCAGGTTACTTTTGACTGTGGTATTTTATCACAGCTATAGGAACCCTAATGAAGACAACATGTCCAGGGCAGCAGTGGGAACTGTGGCACTCTTTTCTGCAGTTCCTGGTAGCAGTGCACACCTGGGTGCAGCTGGACAGCTGTATCTCTTTGAGACCTTTTAGTAAGGTGTCTAGGTATGTAGCAGAAGCTGCAGTTCTAGACCTACTCAGGATCTTGAATGCATCAGCGGTGGGACACTGTAACATGAAGGGCTGGCTTGTTGGGGTTTCTGTCTCACCCAGTACCCCACAGCCGGCATGTC
>LOJH01066424.1:0-10345 GCA_001685095.1 Ellobius talpinus | reverse complement strand
TTTTATTAAAATACATGATTGACAGAATACAGACAATTCTCCCGCACCACACAAAGCTACATTAATTAAGACTGTGTAATATTGGGCAGAAAAGTAGAAAATTTAGAAATAAACTTCATATATATATATCAAGAAATCAGTAGGAAAAAAATAAGGGGTTTTTATCGTTCAGCAAATGATGCTGGAACAACTAAGTATTCGTGTGTATAAAGTTATGTTACATTCTTCCTTTGCATGTGACCTTCTGTCATATCTAAACATAACTCAAAGTGGATTAAAGTGCATGGTCCACAGCTCGAATGTTTTTAGGTAAACTCTTAGACTTTACCTAAGAGTATTCACTCTCTTGGATTAGGTGATGCCTTCTTAGATATGATATCAGAAATGCAAACAAAAGAAAAATACATAAGTTGGATTTCATCAAAATGTAAAACTTTGGTGCTGTTGGTCGGGCAGTGGTGGTGCACACCTTTAATTCCAGCACTCAGGAGGCAGAGGCAGGTGGATATCTGTGAGTTCGAGACCAGACTTGTCTACAGAGTTAATTCCAGGACAGGCCCCAAAGCTGCAGAAAAACCCTGTCTTGAAAAAAAAAGAAAGAAAGAAAACTTTGGTGCTGTAAAAGACATCAAGAAACTGAAAGGACAAGTCAAAAACTAGGAGAAAATACTTTCGCATCATGCGTCTGATAAGAGCCTTGTATACAGAATACACAATAAGCTTCCCCAACTCAATACTAACATAAATCATACAATTTAAAGTGCTTAGAGTAAATTAT
This sequence comes from Ellobius talpinus, assembly GCA_001685095.1. Lineage (NCBI taxonomy): Eukaryota > Metazoa > Chordata > Mammalia > Rodentia > Cricetidae > Ellobius > Ellobius talpinus. Next base: position 9,567 of record LOJH01066424.1, on the reverse strand, counting down.
TTGAGTAATATTTCCCCAAAGAAAATACACAAATGACCAAAAAGGATGCTAAAAGATGTTTAACATTCCAATGACGGAAAATGCAGATCTTCACATCTCACTAGCATGGCTACAGCTGCAATGACAGGCATCACTGGTCACCAAAGAAGACATGCTGCAGGAGTCCTTTAATAGGCATGCTACATGATGCAGAAGGAAAACCTTTGAAACTCTATATCCAGGTAGAATGAGACCGCAGCAGCTTAGGATGGGTTCCGTACATAGGAGAGAGAAGGAAGGTTTTGAAACAAAGAGACACAGCTATACAGTGAGAAATTCCTCTGACAATGGCTGAGCTTGGGGGTCATACAAACCTAAGCTAAGGAATGCCCAGGGTACCTAGCAACCAACAGACTCTTGAAGGAAAGAATGGACTCTTCCCTGGAGACTTCAGAGGGGACGTGGTCCAGGTGGCTTCTTGGCTTTGACCTTCTAGCTTCCAGGAAACTAGAGTGTGCATTTCTGTAATGGTCCCAGGAGACCAATACAGGATCTTTAACCTGTATTTATCATTAGTACAGGAAATTCATCAGCGTTACTCTTCTTAGAATGGCCATCCTTTGTTCAATGAGTATGAATTATCATCTTACACACTTCAGGGTATACAAAATATAGCTATTTTTTCTACATCTGTACTTAGATTCTCTAGGTGGTAGATTTCAAGCCCTAGTTAATTCAGTACCAATCACTGAAGAGACTTCTGTTGTCTTTTCTTAAGATCTTAACTAAATTTAGGAGGCTTATTAGCAAGGTACAGGAATCTTCAGCATCAGTTTAGTGTGGAGTTAGTTCAGGTGTCCTGCTGCTGCTTGGTCTCCAGTCATTGGACCACATAGATGGCTGTGGGTCACTGCCTTTACTGCAGGATGCTCCAGGGCTGCCGGGATGCTGGGTCACAGCTTTGTATCCCCATACACAGAAAAACAATCTGTTAGTCCTGAGACATGCAGAGATTGTGCAGATGCCTCAGGGCAATGTGCTTGGAAGTCCCTTTCAGTCATTTTCATCACGCATACTGGGGACTGGACAACTTTCCATCCCACCGAGAAACAGAGAATAGATCCTTCCTTTGGGTCCTGAAGCTCTGGACTTACTCTGGAGGATGGTAAGCAGGCATGGACTTCTTTGTCTGGGAAACACAAAATAATTTTTTAAAGATTTATTTATTTATATAATATATATATATTTGTATGTGTATATATACATATATGTATGTGTGTATATATACACATACAAATATATATGTGTGTATATATATATATATATTAGTGTTCCAAAACAGATGGTTGTGAGCCACCATGTGGTTGCTGGAAATTGAACTCAGGACCTCTGGAAGAGCAGACAAGTACTCTTATCCACTGAAACATCTCTCCAGTTCTAAAATACAAAGTTTTAATTCTCGGGTGATTTCTCTTTTTTCTTCTTTAGAAGGAAACTTTCCTCCCCCCTCTGGGTGGTGAAGATTGCTTTTGACTAACCAATGTTCTTCTAAGTTTGACATTTTCTAATCTCAGGATTTCTTTTCTCATGTATTATACTTTTAAAAAATTAACCTTACATTTTAGAACTATTTTAGATTTACTGAGAAACTGCAGGGTGTGTAGAGAATTCCCAAGGCTAACTGAATTTCCCCATCATTTAACATCTTACATGGTACCTTGTTAACAGCTGATGATGTAGTACTGATGCAGAGCATCCCCAGAGCCCATCAGTTATTCCAGTTTTCGCCATCACGTCCCAAGGTCTTTCTCTGTCCAGGTCGATGTTAGGAGTCAGAGCACATGGAGGCAACACGTCCCTTCAGACATCTCTTGTGCTGTGCGTTTTCTAAACTTGCCTTTGTTGGTCTTCAGGAGAGCTCGTTAGCACGTGGCTACAGAAGTCTTACAGAGTAATATTGGGAGTTGACTGGTGCTTTTCCTATAGTTAAACTAGGATCACATCCCCGAGGGAGAAGGCTCATAGAGGCCAAATGCTGTTGTCATCCCACACATCGATGTAACTTGGTGTTGAGATGCTGATGCTAACACGGTGTCTGGAGTCATGTTAGATGTCTCCATTTTAAAGCCATTCCTATTTGTTCTCTTTTTCGACATTACACTCTATGGAAGGAAGATGGTGTGCACAGCCTGTACTTAAAGTTGGGAGGCTTTGCCTTAGCTTCACAGTGCAGAGCAGCCACATCTCATCTGAAATTCTTCTGCCTGAAAGATTTTACTATTAACCCCCACCTAATCATTCATGCATATCAGTTTGACCCCTCGGGGGTTTCTTTTATGTATTGTGTTGCAATCTAACCCTACTTTATTCTATTTTTTTTTTCAAATTCTTCTTACGTGACCATGGATCTTTAGCAGTTAGATTTTGTATCATTTTTTTTCCAGCCAGGCTTGTTGACTCATCCATGTGGTCCTCAAACTTGGAAGGCTGAAGCAGAAGTATTACTGCGAGTGTGAGACTCTACTGGGATACAAAATTAATTAAATATCTCAGAATCCCTCCCCTAAAATCACTTGGAATCATTTAAAATATTTAAATGCAAAAGTCAGCACTGATTTAGATACATGTACATGCACACACACACACACACACACACACACACACATACACACACACCCCTACTGACCAAGAAAGTGAACTCCTTCTCTCCCCTCCCCAGGCCTCACCCTGTGGTTGAAGCTGCTGGTGTCCTCCCTCTTCTTCAGCACTCAGGAGGTCACCGTGGCTGCCTCATGCTGCAGCTGGAACACATTTTGCCTGGTTCGTCTTGTGTGCACATCCTGCCCCATTCTTCAAAAGCAAGAACACGGGCAGAGCTCACACCGGGCAGAGGTCCTTCCCTCCCACTGGCTCTTCCTAACCCACCGTGATGCTGTGTACACATCACTTGGGTAGGAGCTAGTTAACGAAGATGAAGACATGGGTTGGCCAAAGCTGGAGTAAGCCCCTGCTGGGTTGCTTTCTGATGTCAGGGTGAAAACAGAAGAAATGACTCAAAAGAGCCAGAAGAGCCCAAGAGCATGCTGGGATCCTCTCCATGATACAGTGTGGGGAGGTTCTCTTTTTAGATTTCGACAGATGGATTTGACAAAGTTCTTTTTAAAATCCAAATAATCATCAGTTTCAGCATTGTTGGATCTCACACTGTTCCCATGACAAGAGCTCACATAAAGCTCCCACTGATCGTCAAGGCCTGTGAAGACAGAGTGACTGCAACCCACACTGACAGCCCTATGTCAGGCACTGAGACAATCTTCTGTCATTGCAAATGTGGCTATGACTCCACTCCAACTTCTCAGAACTGGAAGAACCGAGGTCAAAGGGAAGTAGCTCCACAGGCTGCCCTGGAAAAACTGGATGCCTTTTGAACCAGGAAGAGTGAGAAATCAAAAGCTGTTCTGGCCATAGATGGGACAGTCTTGGAGAATATCTCCATCAGGCTTCCGAGTCTTGTAACGTGAATTCAAATTGGTCTTAATAATAAAAACCCGAATCAGATATTGAGGTAAATGCTGAAAAGTCGGAGAGGTGAAGGAGAGACCTTTTACCTCTACTGAATCCTCAGAATAAGGTGGGCAAAATCTTGTCCCTATGAATCCTCGGACTGAATGCCACGAGCTTCTGTGTCCTCCCGCCTTATAGTCTTCTCTCTGCTCAGCCATATCCCTTTCTGTCTCCATCTCTGTAGTGTTGAGATTAAAGGTATGTGACTCCCAAGTACTAGGATTAAAGGTGTGAGCCATCACAGCCTGGCTCTTTTTCTCTTTTAGACTGGATCACTCTCAAGTAGCCCAGGGTGGCCTTGAACTCACAGAGATTCATCTGCCTCTGCCTCCCAAAAGTGCTGGGATTAAAGGTGTATGCCACCACTGCTTGGCCTCTATGACTAACTAGTGGCTTAGTTCTGCACTCTGATGTTCAGGCGAGCTTTATTTGTTAGATCACAAACAAAATATCACCACAGAGTCTGTCCATCAGTCACCACTTTCTGCCAGCAAACCCTGTCTCCCTAGGGTCTTCCTTCAGGAGCTGTCTGTCTGGGGACAAAAGCCCCAGTCCTGGTGGAAAAAGAAGCCACAGCCGTTGACTGTCACTCAGAGGACATTAGTCACCCCTGCAGCACTGTGACCATAGCATCTGACAAACACATCATGCAGGGAAGACTTATTCGGGTTTGTGGTTTCAAAGGTTTCAATCCACCAAGGCGGGAGAGTACATAGCAGTTGGCAGCAGTGGGAGCCATTCACAGTACAGAGGACTAGAAATCAGAGACTGTAACAGAATGACCCACTTCTGCCAGCCAAACCCCACCTATAAGGATGCCACAACCTCCTCAAATGGGGTAACCACCAAGGGAACACATATTTCAAGCAAAAGCTTGGGTGGAAGATGGTCTGAGCTGTAAGAGGAGGTTTTGCACTTAGTTTCTTGAATGACAATGTGCCACATATCTACAGTCTGTCATTTCTCCAAGGGCCCCTTGTTCTTTTAATCAAAAGATTGTTCCAGAAACGCAAAGTCTAGTGTCAAGTGCGGTTGTTGCTACCATGCTGGCTTCCAAGTCCTCATGGCTGGCAGAAGAAGAAAACAAGCGCTGAGAGCCAGAGGCCACAGGCCCGGCCTGTAGCCACACGGTGCCACTAAGATGAGTGTGTATGTGGTGGAGAGATGGGAGAGAAAGAGAAGCAGAGTGGTCCATGTGCTGTGGAGGAGGCAGAGCTGGAGCTGTGAGGAACAAGCTGATGTGGGGGGCAGCCAGTGCTGCCATGGGCTGGGTCCATGGTCCATGTCTGGGTCCATGGTTCTATCACAACCACGGTCCGTGTTGATGTCTGTGGTCCGTGTTATCACCAAAAATCATGCAGACGCTTGTGTTCTGAGCTGCCCCTGAAGCCATGTTGATATCTGTAGGCAGTGCTGAGCTAGCTCTGCCCCTTGGCCACTGGGAAGAGTTGGCCCCACTCCTCAGTGAACAGTGCAAGTATGGACATGGGCACAGGGGAGGTGTCCCCACCCCTCACTGGCCATCTTACTGAGCACTTAGGAGAGCTGCAGGCCCTGGTGGTGCGAAATAGCTAGCCCCATGGTGTTGGCAAAGGAAAGCTGGCAGAACCCTAGCTACAGGGTCTCCATGACCTGGCCCAACAGCAGGTTACTCAAGAGCAGTCCCAGTGAGGGTCCAGGACTGATGGTGTCGCTGAATTCACAGGCCTCGAACCAGATCAACGCCTCATTGCAATGAACATTTTCAAGCAGAGCTGTTTGGGCAGAGGGGTCTACTGCATGACACACCGCAGCTCCCAGGGCCACTACGATGAGTGAATATGTGACAGCAGGTGGAGAGACGGAAGCGTGAATTGGCACATGCAGTGGAACCGGAGGTGAGGTGAGGCCGGGGGTGAGAAAAGGGTATGGCCATAGTGCAGGAGGCGATTGCCCAGAGGGGTCAGCGAGATTTTTATTTCTTTAATTTGATTTTTAATCTTTTAAAATTCTCTTTTTTTGGAGGGGGGAGGTTTTAAGGGTAGAGGGCAGACACAGAAGGACTGGGAAATGGGTGGGATTGGGGTACATGATGTGAAATTTCAAAGAATCAATTTAAAATGTTAGAAAAAAATAAAATATAAGTGCATATGCTAAACCGTACTAACATATCCATGACTATTCCCCTGTTCAACCATCTTTGGATAAAGCAGCATGATGCAAACACCGAGATCCCACGTCCTCTTTCTCAGAACCTGTGACTCTGGGACTTTGCACCGGTGGTTCAGTGAAGGATCGGGACCTGAGGGGATCTTCTAGAATCATTTGGGTGGCTTCAGTGGAATCACACCGGTCCTTCTAAGCATGAGAAAGACTTTGATGCGAATCGTTTTATCTGCTGCCTCCCACTCCAATAGTGACAGCCTAGGTCAGAGTACCTGCCATCCATTTAGCCACTTTTACCTAAAACTTAAAACAATGCCAGTACTGGCAGCTCTTATCACATATGCTCACAGTACAGTTAGACTGTTCCACCATGTTCGCAGTTTCACATGGAGACTCCTTTCTAAACTCTTTATAGACTTTGCGCTCATCGCAGTTCGCTCTATGCTGTAAAATTCTACAGGTTTTGACAGAGCTCCAGTGTCATGTATCCCCCGTTACTATATCATTCAGAATAGTCTCGCTGCCCTCAACACCCCCGGGGCTGCACTTATCCTTCCCTCTATCTCCAAGGCCCTAGACGCCACTGATGGTTTTGTATTGTTTCTATGCTTTTTTGTCTTTTTAATAATATAATGGATATGCCAGTCGCCTCTCTGTTACTGAAAGAAAAGTCACTCTAAGCAATTTATAGAGAGGAACGCTTCACTTTGTCTCAAGGTATATAAGGTTTCGTTCGGTGGTTGGACGACCCTGCTGCCCGTGGACCGTGGGGGAAGCACCGCACCGTGGTAGGGCACACTTGGTGGACCAAAGCAATTCACATTGTGATGGCCAGGAAGCAGAAGAGGAAGACAGAGGACCTGGAATTCCCATACACACGTCTTCAACAACTACAAGACATGTCACTAGGCCCTATCTCAGGAGGGACCACCTGTCCCTGAGGGTTTGCAGGCAGTCAGTGGCTGCTGGGACCACCTGTCCCCACAGATCTATAGGCAATGAGTGGTTGCTGAGTAAGAAAGGGGAATTTTATTCAGAAGAGAAGCTGCTTTTAAGATGTCCGTGCCCCGGTCGGCAAACCTGGTCGAACTCAGTGGAGCACTTAACCAAAGATGTGAGAGGAGAGTGGTGACTGACTGGGAAGGGAGGCAGCATGAGTGGGAGGGAAGCCAGAGAGAGTAATGGAAGTCAACATGATGGAAGTATGGTATGTACACACATGAGAAAGTCACAATGAAACCCATTATGCATAATTAATAAGTACCAGTTTTTAAAAAGATAGAATTTTCCACCGTATCCCAATAGTTCCAAGCTAGACACTACACCTTTAGCAAATGGGAGACATTTAAGATGCTGACTATAGGAAGTGGTAGCTTGAGAGAAAAGAAAAAGGTGGTATATGATACAGGATGTGGCCTTTTCCACTTAGCATATATACAATACGATTCATCCATGTATGCTTTGTTGTGACTGTCAAGGCATTTCCTTTTCTCATTGAACAATATCCCATTGCATGAACGTACCACCCTGTCAGTCCACACTCGCCTACTGAAGGACACTTTCATTGCCTCTGGAAAGGATTCAGGGGTGGTTATGCTGTTAATTATGAATGAGCCTTCTCTCTGCTTGTTTCTGTGTCAAAATGTTTTCTTGTTGGGTCAGCTACATCAACTGATCTAAAGAACCTGAACAAGTGTGTACAAATGATGACTTCATAATGCGCGAAACAATCCCACACCAGTTTGGATTCAAAGGGGTATTTATTTATCTTGAGGGGAAAAACTTAACAGAACACCGACTGCCGCTCTTTTTTTTTTTTTAAGAGAAATAGACCACGCCCAGTAGGCTGGTATCTCAGCGGCTATTGGCTGAAGGAGCGGAAGGCGCTCCTGCAGCAACTTCAGAGTAAAGACAGACTGTGTATCTGAAACACAGCTAAAATTGCTCCATTGCTTTCTCTCCATCTGAAATTCACCTGTGGAAGTTTCACCTACAATATGAACACACGAGTGCAGCCATATTCTGCCATTGCTTTCCTCCTAGACTTTATTGCCATTGGCCTGACACCGGGTAAGGAATCTTTTGCAGGTGCCTGCCCTCTGTGCATACCTAAAGTTGGAACCGGTCAGATGCAGGAACACCCATTACGCCATTCTTAAGAATAATTTTTCTGAGGGAAGTGTCAGTGTGTTGTTACAGTGGGAAATTATGACCACATGGAGCACCAGCTGTCAGTCATGTGCACATAAAGCTGTAAATGGTGTGCCACACAGATGTGTGGACACGTTTGTGCTGCCAGGTCTGCACTAGGAGCATTTCCTTTTCTTGTTACCCACTTTTCACTCTTTGTTTAGCCACTTGTAGAAAATCTGCATATGGTACAAGTTTCCTCAAACCCATTCCAAGTACTGTGTTTATTTCCAACTTAAAAGCACACTCTACCCAGTGTTTATCTGGAGAAGAAACTGCCAAACTCTCTTCCAAGGAGGCTGCGCCATTCTGTGTTCCCACCAGCAGTGAGTCAGACTCCCTGTTGCTCTGCCTCCTCGCCAGCATTTGCTATTGTCAGCTTTTGTTTTGGATTTTAGTCATTCTAATAGGCATGTAGTAAAGCCCCATTATAGTTTTAATTTTCAACTAATAACACACTGTTGCCTACCTTTCAAGGTGACAATTACCACGTGTGTATCTTCTTTGATGAAGTATCTATTTTGGTATTTAGCCCACTCAAAATTATTAAATTGATTTATGTCTTGAATATGTGGGATTCATCATGCCGTGGTGTGTCTATGGAGGCCAGAGGACCTCTGTTGGAGTTCTCTCTCTCTTTCTATGATGTGGGTCCCAGGGATTGAACTCAGTCCTTCAGGCTTAGTGGCAAGAACTTTTATCCTTTCGGGCCTCTCCCTGGCCTTTAGTCCATTTTAATGTGCATTGTTTTGCTTGCGCTTGGACAGCACACCTTGAAACTCAGAATCGAAATATCTGACTCCTCTTTTGCCTCATCATTCCTTCCTCAAGGCCTTGGCCATGGTTCAAATGGCCCCTAAAGCCTTCTAAAGCTCACTTCATGACACACACATTGATGGTGCCTAGAGGAGGGGCTCTACAGGGAGGGATTGGGATTTAAAAATGTCATAAAGTGAGGGGCAAGATGGAACTGGTGGGCTTATCAGAAGAGAGAATCCAGCTAGCACTGTCGCTGTTGGTCTTGCTGTATCTCCTCTACCGTGTTGGGATGCAGCAAGAAGACCCTCATGGAAGCTGGCTTTTTGACATTGGCCATCCGCATAAAGACAGCAGCACAGTAGTAAAGTCCTGGCTACAGCCTGGAGAGACCAAGAGCATCGTGATGGGAACAGAGCATCTGGGTTAACATTTGACAATGTCCTGCTTGCATTTGGATCCTCAGCACCAAAGTGTGTCTCCTGCTTCTTCCTCACGGCTCCTCACCAGCTGTTATTTTTTCCCTGTGACCTCTCATGGGTGATATCTGCTTATGTCCCAAGCCCTAGCCAGCAGCTTAGCTACCTGATGCCTCCCATTCATCCTACAGTTTCATCAGTCCCCTCCATACAGCTAAGCTGCTTCTAGATCCATACCACTGAACTGGTAACCATGATTACCCAATTATCCCTTCAATGCCTTCTGGGCATCCCAAATTCAAGTTGATGATACCAAAACTAGTCTGCATCCACTCTAGTCATGTTACAATAATTATTAATTAATTAATCAATAATACATAATATATTTTTATTTTATATATAATCGATAATATATATTATTGATTTTTATTGAGTGCTACATTTTTCTCTGCTCCCTTCCCCTTCAACTCTCTCCCAAGGTCCCCAAGCTCCCAATTTACTCAGGAGATCTTGT
>LOJH01066421.1:0-10345 GCA_001685095.1 Ellobius talpinus | reverse complement strand
CCTATCAAAGGGCCAAGGCAGTTTCTCTACTAACCAATGAAAGCAACACATAGACAGATGACCCTCCTCCATCACACTGTACACATGTGTGACATTCTCAAGAAGAGAGAAAATTTTTTGTTAAAACACAAATAGATAAAATACTAATAATAAAAGTATTAAAACACTAATGCATAACAATTTCATTTCTATATATACAAACCAATAGTTATAAACTACAAGTGAGAATTAAAGAGATCTACAGTGATAAAACAAATACGGGAGATCCAGACAATAAATCAGCAGCTGTTTTGCAAAGATGTTAAGTAGAAAGTTATAAAAGTTTATTGAAAGCACTTAAAGAAACTTTAAATGAACAAAGAGATTACTATCCTCGTCAACTGGAAGCTTCAACATTCTAAGCCAAAGACTTGATATCCTTAGCTCTCAATTCTGACAACACAGTACATCACAGCTGCACCCTGTGAGACTATGGCTTAATTGATGGGAGGCAGGGTTCACCTGCCAGCTTTTTAAAAAAGACTTCCCAGGTAGTTATAATGTGCATAGGATCATCTGCACAGCTCACTAAAAGGCATGCCCTGAATATCATCCACAGAGATTCTCTCTAACAGGTGAGCAGAAGCTAAGGATCTTGACTGGGAAACAGAATCTGAGAACCAAAGACCCAGAGAAGCCCTCGTCCACCAGGAGACACCCATTACCATGTTCATTAGTACACACGGCAAAAATAGAAAACACCAAATGTCCACCAGGAGACAGAAAAGTCACATAATACCCAAGCAATGCAATGCTCTGTAGCAGGGAAATTTATGCAGGTGTTCATAGTGGGTAAGGATCATAACTGCTCATCCCTCTGCATGCTTGCTCAAGCCTCTGAAGTGGCAGGTATATGTGTGTGGACTCAGGACATGTTAATTGAAATGCAGCGGGTTAAAGAATTAACAATAAGCTAAATGGTAGTTGGCTTTTTCTGGACAGTGCCCGCAGAGTGGATTCAAAGCTGCCTCTGTATTTCTTTTCTAAAGAGAAAGCTGTCTCTCTTCTGAAAGGAGCCTGGGAAGTGACTGAGATGCCGGAGAGGGGAGGAGGTGGTGTCCTCTGACTTTGTCATGCAGGTTCCTTCCCCTTGTTCTGTTCTGTATGACCCCTGCCATGCCAAAACAGGACTGCAAAAATACTCTCATGAAATGTCAACGTTTTGTGGTTTTCTAAATTTGTCTTGGGGTTTGGAAGTGCTTCTAACTTCCTGTTGTCCTCCAGAAATGGATGAATTGGTAAATGCGTGGCCAGGAGAGGGGGAGTCCTGAAACTCCCACTCGGCAAGCCTTGGCAGCGACTTGAAAGATGGAGGGAAGATGGGAGGGATGCCCTGTTTGTTTCTCTCACGTTTCTCATGGGCCAGCTGACCTGGCACTTGCCCTCTCAGCCATGACTCCAGTGAGTTTCCTAACCCTGCAAACACTGTGGTAGCCATCATTGTGTTAATGCTAGCGACACCCAGTAGGGCTGCCCCCTAACTGCTGGTGGTGTTCTATGGGGCTGCCCGCTGCTGCTGCCCTCTGCCCTAAATGCATTAGCCTTAACAACTCACTATGCATACACTAAAAGTCTCCATCTTCTCTGTAGCTGCAAAGATATGCGATTCTGTCCTGGAGCAATCTAAGAGCTAAATGTCCTTCCCAAAGTCCTATTTTTAAGTTCCAAGCCCTAGACTCCGAGAATGTGGCTGTATTTGGAGATGGATCTTTACGGAAATAATTAACTTAAAGCAACATCCTTAAAACGGGCTTGTTTCAGTGAGGTTCCTGCTATGAGATAAGACACTGACCAGAACTGAAACAGGCCCGTTTTAGTTGGGGGAAGAAAGCAATTACTCGGTCCAGCAGACCACAGTCCAGCACTGAAGGGAGAGAGGGCAGGCACTCAAGCAGAGCAGAGGCAGGAGGCGTGGGAGATGCTGCTTACTGGCTTGCCCCCCCCCAGACTCGCATTCTCATATCTCCCGGAACCATGTGCCCAGGGTTCACATCACCCACAGTGGTCCGAGCCCTCCCACATCAATCATCAATCAAGAAAAAGCCCCTATACACCAATCGGATGGATGGAGTTTCTCAACTGAAGTTTACTCTTTCTGGGTAATTCTAGTCTGTGTAAAGTTGACAAAACAGAACAACATCTGACCAGCCAAGGTATACATCTGGCATCCTCTTACAAAGACACACGGACCAAAGACAGCCCTGTGAGGACATAGCAGGAAGTTGGTCATCTGCAAACCAAGGGCACAGCCCTCAGAAGAAGCAAAATGCAGACACCTTGATCTTGAACTTCCTCCAGAACTCCAAGGTAGTAAATTTCTACTAGTGTCTCTAGTCCCCTCTGGTGTTTGGACAGCAAAAATTCCTTGGGAAGTCCCTTCTGGGCTCAAGAAGAAAACAAGAGCCCGGAAACTCTGGGAATATCGGTAACTGCTTCAAGGGCTCTGACTTCCAGTTTTTAAGAAGTGTTACTCCTTTTATGACATAAATTTTTGACCTAACCTCCAAGTGAAGCACTCTGTTTACTTAGCATTCAGGAGAGCAGCAGAACAGACGATCCATACTTTAGGGAAGCAGCCTTGCCAACTTCCTGGGCTCCAAGTCCAAAGGACCCTCTGTAGCATCCCAGTTCTTACTCTGTGAAAGTAGCTGTTCCCAAGAATCCCAGGTTCTCCTCAGTGAAACGGGTAATAACCCTAAATGAACATTTGAATTCTGTGTAAGGATTAGAGGAATTAACTGTAAACATCTGTCCTGTTCTCGCAGGGAAAATGGTTCCTGATGGGTGGTAGAACGAAAGCTATTCCGATGGGAATTGTTTGGAATAAACAGCTTCACACTGAGCCTAGCAACTGCTGAGATCCAACAGGCATGAACTCTCTACCTTCTCTTCAACTAAGATGCCATGGAGAGTCTCGGAACCTTAATTTGCCTGAGATATGACAATGACTTTTATTTATGGAAAATTTTCTTCCACCTGCAAATTATAAAATTTCCCCTCTTCTTAAAATTCTTACACCTTCTCTTGCCTTTTGTTGTTTGACTTTTTGCATGAAAGCCTTGAAATCAGACAATTTATTCTTGTTCTGGATTTTTAGCCAAAATAATATTGTAGGTACTTGGCCATTCTGTCTTACATTTTCTATAAGTTATTTTGAGGTTTAGAAATTGTCTTCTCAACTATAGATGCTTATTGTGAGTGATTTGGAGGATTTATTCAGGTATTTTCTCTACATTTATCAAGATGTTTATATTTTTGTTTACTTCTGTCTTCAATACTGTAAGTGGCATTCATATATTTAAAAGTGTTTTACTTAGTTGCATCTTAGAAAGCATCCAGATTAGATAATAATAACTCATTATTTATTGATAATGTATTGCTGAGTTCCAGTTATTTTTTAATTTAACACTTTTATATCTTTCCCAATAACTGGAAATGCTATATAATATGTTGTTTTTCATCTGTTCCTGGCTTTCTTGGGCATCAAGCTTTTATTTAACTCATGAAATAAAATGAAAACATTCCATGTATTTTATCACTACCTCTCCTTTGGAAGGATATGTGGTGGGATTCACTTCTAAAATTGTTGTGGATAAAGTTTTTTTTCTTTTTTTCTTTTCTTCTTTACTGTTAAAGTGTGTGTGCTTGTCCAAATGCATATGTGTGCTTGTGTGTGTCAGTAAGTCTAATGTATACATGGGTGCACATGTGTGTATAGAGGCCTGGGATGGATATTGAAAATCTTTCTCCGCTTCTCTGCCACCGTATTCTTTGAGGCAGGATCTTACGAATAAATATGGAGCTTACAAAATGGCAACTCTCAGAGCCTTTAGACATCTCCCATCCCCATCTTCTAAGACTGGAAGTACAGGCAAGTCACCATGCCCAACCATCATTTTCACGGACTCTGGTGATATGAACTCAGGTCCTCTTGCTTGATCTGCATTTTAACTTTGAATGGCTCCCCAGCCCTTAATTTTTCTTTATAAAAGGACTCTACTCCCAGGAATTGCTCTGATTCCTTTAATAGTTATATGGCCATTCGAAGCTTTATCCTGAGTCAGTCTTGTGTACTGTTTTTTGAAAATATATGTATTTTATCTAATATTTCTAATTGATAGCCTACAGTTCTACAAACCAAAATCTCTTTAAATAAATACAGAATCTGTTAGTATAATTCCCTTTTGATTTCATTTATTCTTTCTCTTTTTGTCGTTCATCAAGTAAACCTTTGTCAGTTGTACCAAGTCTTTTGAAAAGTAGACTCTTTGTCTCCTGTACTGACAGAGGCACATTTGAACATTGCGGTATCCTCAGCACACAGAGTCTAGTCTGACATGGGATGTGAGTGTCAGGCAGGAGAAAGAGGAAAAATCATAAGGAAAAGTGTGAGCAAAAACCAAGTTTAACTAGTGCCAATGGCAGAAGACATTATTAAAGGCATGGATCTTTCCAGAAGCAAAAGGATAGTAACAGTCAGATAAACAATATACCCTCTAGTTATATCAGCATTCAATTTTTGATTCACTAGAAGAATGCACAGATGATAAAAGTTTGGAAAGTCATGGGCATTTCCCTTCACCTTCTAGTGATTTTAATTAAAACAAACAAACAAAAAACCCTCTGTCTTCAACAACATGATAGGCTCCAGTGTTAGAATCTAGAGACACTGAATTTGCTGATTTTTCTATTTATTGGTCCATATCTGATCTTATGACATGTAGTACTCCGTCACTGTTTTTCTTTTTCTAATCTGCCGTGGCTGATGTGCTGAGGGTGACTGGACCACACACATACAGCAAAAGAGGAGATGTTGAAAGGGATGAGGGCTTTGCTTGTGTTGCTTAACACAGTCCTTCAGATGCTTGGTTGCAAAACAGACTTGAGGGTCACTCTTACCTTCAGAAAGAACTCTCTCTAGTGATCAGCAATTCTAACCCTCAAATCTCTGCTCTCACAGCAAATTAAGTGAGGAGGGACGAGAAGAGATAGTACAGTGTCCCACGGGTTCCCTCCATGTATTTTATCCACGTATCTAGTAGGACTTCTCTGGTGCTCTTTGAGCTAGAGGAGAATGAGGTTGGTTGCATGATTCTGAAAGAGGGAAAATTAAAGTAGTATTCTGGCCAAAGCACATACTTTGTAAATCCTAACAAAGCATTATATTAAATTGTATCTTACAATGTTTTCCCAAGGCAAAATTGAGGAGTGCAAACTGCAGGTAAATGAGTTTCAGGACAAAATACCTGAAGTTCAATCATAAAGGCTCTTCCTAGCAACTCAAGGAATCACAGTGAGGCTACTCAACACCAGCACTCAGATAAAGGAGTGGGCAGAGGCCCCAGCTCTGCTGACAGAAGAAGCCTCAGGGAGGAGATGGCTAGACTCTCTGGCAGGAAGAACCCCTCCTCCTGGAAGTCAGGCTAGGTGGACGGGATAACAAAGATGTGCATGTTGTAGATAGTAGAATGATTAGAAGAGAAAACATAATTCTTGTAAGTACATGAATAGTGAGCATTATTTAATTACACCAAACAGGATATTTTTAAAAGAAAAATCTAAGTAGAATAAGCAAGTGTCATGAATATGGCATGGCAGGTATATGAGATTGTGATGAATATTTGTAGGACAACTATGTGCCAGTGACTAGCTCATAATAGCTGCCCAACTGGTATTTTAAGAAAGATGCATAATAATAAAGCACATTGGTCTGAGAGTTAAAATCTCGTCTTAAGATTAAGTTATTAACTAGCTATGTAACTTCAAGAAAAACCATTGATTTTCTTTGGATCACAAGATTGTCTCCTACCAAGCAGAAGAGAAATTCAATGGCAATAAGATCATTTCTAGCTTGACGACTCTGTATCTCCTCCAGTGCTATAAGAACAGTGAGCCCCTAAGACCCTATAAGAATATTTGCTCAAGGAATCACTGAGCAGAACGCCAAAGGCAGAGAAGTGAGCAAGATGCTCAGGGAGTGGCAGGTGAGAACCGAGCAGCAGAAAGATGACGAAAGAGATGAGAATGGATAATCTGAAAATGACCGTCGGAGGTGTGAAAAGTGAACAGGTGCTGAGGAAGGCAGATTTCAGGGATCCTCATTCATCTGTTCAGACAATTGAAGAGCCGACAAGATGACTCAGTGAGGGAAGGCGTATGCTGCCAGACATGACAACTGAGTTTGATCCTCAGATCCGTAATGGGGGAAGGATGGACTCCCTTAAGTTGTCCTTTGATTTCCACACACATACCAAGAAATGCATACCACGTTCACACACACACATCACACACACACACATACAAAGTGTAAAAAGTTAAAACAAATGAAGTCTAAATACTATTTAAAATCAACCTATATTTTTGTATGATAATTTGATCTTAACCTGTGCTATATATTGGAATCAAAGAAAAAAGGAGTGGGAGAGAATAGATAAGCAGAAAGATAGGTAATAGATGATAGTAGAATGAGAGAGAGAGAAAGAGAGAGAGAGAGATAATAAATAATGTATCCCAAGATAGCCTTGAACCTGGACCACCACTAAAGACTGTCACAGAATTTGAAAAATCTCAGATATATGATGAAAATCATTGTCATGGTGCTTTGCAGTTTGTAAACCTTTAATAAACCCTCATAGTCAACACAGAGCAGACTCCATAGATGTACTGGAATCCAAAGCACCATTTAAAATCAGCAAAAAATGTGAATTTAGGCATAATTGAATTGATAATTCATACATACAGCTTACTAACCCGAGGATGTAACAAGGTGATCAAAACTTCGAAGGAGGCTCCAATAAGTTTATATACAAAGAGTTCACTCATTGACTCTTTGAGAGCTGCACTGTATTAACTCATGCATCTCTTAGAGACCAAAGCTGGACTGGAGGTATTACTGTAGCAAAGGTTATAGTTGGATATTCTCAAAGCTTACAGTATAGGATCCTGCTTCTTCCTTCGACAGAAAACTTGGGTACTCAAGCTCTCAAAGAAATGAACAGCACAGATAAGAGAAATTCCCACATTACCCCAAACCAGTTACAAAACATGAGGATGTGGGTGATGTTCACGACCACAGAAGACTCTGGAGCTTGGGTGGCACTGGGCATGCTGGCTGTTACATGGTTAAAATGGGGGACTAGCTAACAGCTGCATGATTCCTGGAGCAGGTACCATCACATTCAGTGTCCAGGAGAATCCTGAAATTATAATAATTATGATGATATCATTTTCCTGTCCTCCTAGGTGAATAAATTGGATTCTTAGAGATCTAATAATATGCCCAAAGTTCTAGAGATTCATGTGGTCTGACTGAGATATGTCTACCTCTTAAGCTTGTGGTTTTCACACTATTTGATGCTTCTGATAGACTACCAGCGGAAAGAAAGACTGATACACCATCATAAGCAACCACATGACAAGAGAGAGGGGCCTGTTACATCCTGGCCTCTGTGCATGTCACATGAGTAAAAGTATTGCTGATCAGCTCATCTCACAAGCTGTGACAACCAGCAACTAGAGGGCAGGGTGCCCAACTTGGGGTGCATGAGATGCTCACATTGACATGTCCCTGCTAGTGTGTTCACTGATGTGAGGAATCCTGGTTCACTGAGTCACCCTGGCATTGCTTAACAGATGTCGCATTCTTAATAGCCTGGCATGCTAAGTGATGAAAGCGAATGAATAATAATCACAAGAATGTGAACCGTCAAAAGGCTGATGAATAATCAAAGCTATGTTACCTGTTGTATAAGCCAGAACTCATAGAATCTGCTGCCTTTAGCATCACAGACTGCTAAGCCCTAAGGAATCACACGGCATTACACACGCTGTCAAAATACACACCAAATCAAATGATACCCATTTGGCATAGAGAAGTGAGTGCCAAACCTTTAATGCCCTAGTCTTATACAGATAAATTGCCCACAAAAATGTGTGGCTTTACCAGCAACACATTCATAACCTTGACTGACAACTCCAAACAAGTGGACATGGAAAACAGCAAAGTACACTGAGATGACCATATTGCCTCCAGCTGTGGCCACCGCTGGAGCCTCATGCCATATTGTCCTTTACTCCCTTTCTGGACACTCCACCCATACTCAGACCATATTCTTGGAACACAGATGTTAACTGATGAGTTCCTATACCAAGCCTTCTGTGGTTTGGTACATTATTAGAAGAGTTAAATCTTATGGCCATATCTAACCACCTTGGTCAGCCTCACTTTTTGTTTTCCCAAATGTCTTAGTATTTTAATAAAACACTGACCAAAATCAACTCGGGAAGAAAAGGACTAATCTTGCTTACAGGTTAAAGGTCATCATCTAGGGGAGTCAAGGCAGGAACTCAAGGCAGAAACCTGGAGGCAGGGACTGAAGCAGAGACCATGGGGGAGCACTGATTACTGATTCGCTTTTCCCTGGCTTACTCAACTGTCTTTCTTAAAACCCAGGATATCTTTCTAGTCATTGTGTTGCTCATAGAGGACTGGACTCACCTACATCAATTAGCAAACAACACAATACCCCCACAAACATGCCCACAGGCCAGTCTGATGGAGGTGATTTCTCTGTTGAGGCTCCCTCTTCCTAGACGTGTCAAGTTGGCAGCCAAGATTTGCCATCACAACTCATAGCTGTGTGTCAGAGTTTTACCACATAGCTCAGCTTTGCCCAAATCACAATCTGTTTCCCCACCCCCAGCCTATCTATCACCTTAGATAATTTCAGTCATCTCAGTCCTGCGGAAATACTTGTATGAAGTTGTCCTTATAGAACTCATGCAATGACTCCATGCAACGAAATGTGTTTTTAACATTTACTTAGTATTGGTTGGCTGAATGTATGAATGAATATGCTTATTCTTTCCCTGAAAATATTTGCTTTCTATAATTCTAAGAATCTGTGGAGAATCAAACGTTCGCCCACTGACCCGGAAGGACTCATCACGCTCCATACTGTTCACTTCCCCACTGCCAGCCCGTATTACAGCATCCCATCTGTGGGATTCCACTGTCACACTAGCCCTAGTTTAGGTTCTAAGCATAGGACTCACCTTCTCAGCCCATGTGGCCACAAGGAGCAGTCAGTTGCTCACCTTGCACAAAACTGACCTTCAGTAAATGTTCTATTGAAATCTTAAATTTTAGCAAGCCTTTCAAAAGCCTTATGTTTGTCTTAAAGTTTAGTATGTGGTTTCAAACCTCGCAGCTCACAGCACACACAGAAGAATGTGTTACAGTGTATTTCATTTGTTGGTTAAGAAAGCATGATAGTGAGAACCAACATCTACTTTTTCAAGTCAAGGTCAAACTCGAAAGACAAAGTGATGAGCACCAGGAGGTTTAGCAAACGCTTTATGGTGCAAAACTAGCTGCCTCTACCTCTTCAGGTAGACCTTGGAGACCAAGATAAAGAAGGACGTAAGGTGTGGGCAATATTACAAATGGCACCATGCCCACAGACATGGGAGGAAATGAGAGTGGAAGTGTGCAAGTGTGTCACTGCAGTGTGGAAGCGGGATGATGTGAACACGAAGACAGTACTGATGGGCAAAGCCAGCTCTGTCTTCTTGGTATGTGTCCTAGAAGTGCACCTCACCCTTTCAGAGGCTGCCAGACGCCCAAACAATGGCATAAAGGAGAAGGACAGATGCAGATAAATTGAGGACAAATCCCAAATTGCGTTGAGCCAGTAACCATGGTGAGTGCATGATACCATATCCTTATGCCATTCAAGTGCTCAGTGTTCTGAAGTAGAAGCAGGTTTAAAGGAAAGCTTAGCAAGGCCCTCTTCTCAGAGGGATCAGAGGGATGTGGAAGGGGAGGCAGAAAGATTGTAAGAGCCAGAGGGGACAGGTGACACCGAGGAAGCGGTGTCTTCCAGACACAGGAGGACTGACGCACATATGAGCTCTCTGTGAGCTTACTGAGGCAGCCTGAACAGGGCCTACACATGTCTAAGCTAGGTGGGGTCTTGGTGCTGAGAGGGGGAAATGAGCACGAGCTCCCATGCTTAGCCAAGAAGCTATCTCCAACTGACAACGGCTTGCAAAGGAAAAACCAGCTCTCTCCAATGGAGCTCCACTGCATCTATTAAGGCTGGCAGGCAGGCTTACATGCAGACAGAACTTTGGATACATAATAAATAAATAAATATTTAAAAATAAAACACATACTTTAAAAAGAATGTATTGTGAGAAAAAAATATTTTCAAGAAAACCCAAAATAAACAATGGCATCTTGAATTTTGCCTGCAAATGGATGGAAATAGAAAATACTATCCTAAGTGAGGTAACCCAGACCCAA
>LOJH01066420.1:551-10592 GCA_001685095.1 Ellobius talpinus | reverse complement strand
GTGCGGGACAAAAAACAGGCCCGTGCTCCCCTTTCACTACACTCATTTCTAGTGTTTCCTGTCCAAAGAGCAAATCTATTCTTGTGAAACACATTTCTTTGAGATGAAGGAAAAAAACTTAAAATCTTGATATACATGCAAGTCACAAAGGGAAGACTGTGCAAGAACGTAATGATCTCCAGAGAACATTGTATCAAGAAAGGTAGGAGTTGACAAAACAAAATCTGTCTGGCATTTTCCTATTTCAGTAACAGACACTAATCAGGGTCCAAAGATGCTGGCTGGTAGTCATATATCTCAAGACACTGCAAGGGGTGCTATGGTCAGCAAAACCAAAGTATTTTCAAACAGATGAGAAAGAAAATGATCTCCATTGCTCACGACATGAGCAGAAGTCATTAGTCCGCAGAGCAGGGAGAAGGAATGGGCCGTGGTGGGGAGCAGAGGGGAAAGCACTCGTTATGCTGACAGTGATCTTGCCCACTCTCCATTCCAGTGTCTGAGGTAGAGGGGGAGGAAGGGGAGGAGGACAATGAGAATAAGGAGAAAAAGGACTAGGAGGAGGAGAAATAGGAGGAAGGGGGAGCAAAAGAGGAAGAAGACGAGGTGGGGACTGGGGAATATAGTATAGAACTTGCTTTTTGGATCCACATACTTTTGAGGAGGAAAAGGCATGGGATGTAGACATCAGTCCTCCCAGGGCTGGCCTTTGGGAAGAACTACCAGACTGAACCATGCAGCTCTTCCTTCTGGGACATGCAGCTAGCAAGTAAGAGTGAAGAACCGAGCTTACCATTGTCACTACACACTGCTTGCCAGAGCTTCAAAACAGCCACGCAGAGAACCTCTTCAACTGCATCTTTCCTTGCTGAGAAGAGGCACCTGGAGAAGACCGGGAGAGCAATGTGGAATCTGGGCACTAGTCTTGTTTTCTTTTCCCTGAGTCCTGCCCCCAGACTCATCAAATGGATAGTTAAGAGATTTATTTAATGCATGTCCAAGTTGGACATGGTGGTGCACACCTTTAATTCCACCACCTAGGAGGCAGAGGCAGGTAGGTCTCTGTGAGTTCAAGGCAAGTGTGGTCTACATACAGAGTGACTATTCAAGGCTACATAGTGATCTCTCGATCTCTCTCTCAAAGGAAGACAGACAGACAGACAGACAGACAGACAGAAAGAAAGAGGCATATCCACAGGTCACTACAACCTAGGGGCTGCCCATCACTGATTCCAAAATTCCAGATCAAAGGCAAAGGCTGAAAACACAGGGATGAATACACAGAAAAGGGTGGACAGCCAAGGGCCATCAGTGATGAGTGGACATGCAAACATTAAATCCACACCAGGATCCTCAGCCTCCTGGATCATCCTAGCACAACACGAAATAAACACATACCACCCTCTTCCATGTAGGTCTTGTTTTAGATAAAATTCTAAATGGAGTCAACCAGGACCCAGCTGCTTCTACTTCCTTAAAATGACCAGAGAATGAGAAATGAGGACAATGAAAATCTTACAAATGGTGCTGAGAAACCAGTGGGAGTACTGTTTGTCTGGTTGGGAAGTATGGAGAGGGCTTGTGACAGGCTCACTCTGTCAGCTGCAGTATGATGCCAAAGACCCGAGGTTCTGAGCTCAAGGCCATTAGCATGTGCTCTTTCAAGGGTCACCCTGCTAACTGAGGAATAAGGACAGAGAGTCCAAAGGCCTTGCCTGTGTGGCCAGTAACTGCTTTCACACACATGGCTATCTGCCTTTTCTTGACAGACATATGACTCTTTCTGTTGGGAGCTGTGAACCCCCAGATCCTGAGTTTCTTGTAAACAACTTGTTTTCCCCTAATATGAGTGCCTACAGCTGCTCTGAGCATGAGACCCTCAGGAGTTCCTGATGGCAGGGGAATGGTTTCTGGTGCGTTTGGCTGGGGTGTGGCTATCCCTATATAAGCTACCCCTGGCCACACTACAGGGGGGCATTCTTGGGGCATTATGGCATCAAGGATGACCTGTGTCTATTGTCTGTGAGTCTTTGTGTGTTTCAATCTCCAGCCCCTTGCCAGGCTCACAAATTGTATGGTGGCACATAGAGGGAAGACGGGTGTGGTGCACCGCATCTTTCCAAATATCCCTACCTTCTTATGATCTCATGGTCACTGATGGTGTTGAATCCACCATATGTTCTGAACAAGGTCCGTTCTGTGCCTGAAACAAAATCACAAGAACCAAGTCAGGATCCTGACCTACCAGGTTGGCATCCAGCTGCAGCATGGCCAAGCTGATCACCAGCTCCCAGTGTGATCATCAAAAATCTAGCTGGACCATCACACTCTGAGAAATGTAACTGCCATCAGCTGTTCAATATGTCACAGTTAGAGGGACTTCTTAGAAAATGTCAGCATCTCAACTCATCCCTCTGCCATCTTTAGAGGGCATACAGGAGCTGGAAAAACCAGAAAGCCATCTGATTCTGAATGTTTATTTTGAGGCCGTTTCCAGGCTCTGGAGAAGAACTTAACAATTTCTAAGAAGTGGCCGAGGGGGTCACCTGGGCTGCCTTGCTGTTCTATACTAAAGCGGGACCACAGACTCCACCCATTTGTACAAATGACATCCTGTCACTGAGCAACCAAAGTTGTTTAAGTTCTGCCATCAGTGTTTACAGGAACTGGTAACAGAATGACATGCTCTCGTTACAAGACAGAAATATTTCCTCTGAAACTAATTTCGTGTTCCAAGCAGGTGTTAAGTGCATCTGGGGCGATCCCTATAGTTATCAGTTCTTCCTACATGGCATAGGGTGGTAAGAACGGATGTGAGGATGGAAGCAAGGCATGTGGAACACACGTGAGGGAAAGTTTACAGAATCAATACACAGATATTTAATTATATTTACATAAATATAAACATGGGCTATGTGTGGTATGAGTATTTAATAGAGGCATGGGGAGCAGTTGGACACCATGTATGTCTTGTGCTGTGTGTGGTGTTTACTACATGAGTCAATGCATTCTCTGAAGAGGATGGGGCACAGGTAGAGGTATATTTCTTCCAGACCCTCTTTGGCACCTATATCAGCATAGATTTTCAATCAATATTTACAGAAGGGAGGAGATCTTTGTTTCACAGACTCAGATCCCTGGCCCCCATGCCTTCCCAAGGACAATGTTTATGAGACCACACATGTGTCTAACTTACAGTCTGTCATCATTTCTGTCAGGATCTCAATGCCTCCTGCATAGAACAAGGGTGTCTGGTCAGGCTTGGAGAGGGTCTCCAGGAGATTTCTAGTCGTCATTGCTGTTTTCTTTCCAGAATCCATAGACTCACGAGCTTCCTTCTCTTGAAGATCTGCCTTTTCTCGAAGAGTGACTTGATTTAGGTATTCTAGCAAACCAAGCAGGAGAAAGCAAAATAAACACCCTAACAATTGAAAGAACCATATAGAAGATCCCTCCCCATATCTCCCCCACCCTCTCCCACTCCCTTCCTTTCTGCCTTTCAAGGATGGGAAGTACAAAGCAAGAAAATAATTCAGACTCCTCGTCAGGAAGGAACCGTTTAGGAGCAAAGGCAAATCTAAACCGAATCTTAAGCCATCTTGGAAATTCGTGGCTGTCTAGAAGTCTATGGGAAGATGGCATGGAAGAAAAGAAATGGAGGTGTCTGAACACAAGAACAGAGGGAAGATGAGCACCACAGCCTGCAAACACCAAGGGCTGGGCAGAGCAGGAAAGGTAAGGCCTTGACCAGGGTGGGAAGCACCCAGCAAAGGCAAACAGGATTTGGATGGACAGTAGCCGCAGTGACAGTCTGACCTTTCACCTGAGTCTGCAGCTTGGGGTTTATCTCTCCAATCTTCTGATAACACTCTCTAGACTGGAAAACAGAAACAAGACCTTGAAAGGTGGTCAGGGTAAAGGTTGATAGAGGGCAGCGTCCAAGGGCTTGGTTCCTTCATTATCCCTTCTTATCCCCCCCCCNGCGCCACTCCCAGCACTTTGGGGCGGCCAGGGAGAGCAGGAAACTTTTGATATTTTTGTTTGGGCTTCTCAGGTTCTGTGGCACTACAGGCACTGTTTCAAAAAAAATCATTTTAAAAACTTGTTTGTTAAACTGTGATGTATACTACCCAGTCTTGAATTTTTTTGTGGCTCATGCCTGCTGGAGGTAAGAATAATCATAATGTATATGCTAAATTTAGATTTGATATTTGCACTAAGAGCCTGTCAGCTATGCCCAGGGGAGCTGGGACATCAGCAAATCTGGAGACTGTGTTGACTGAGACCCAGAGATAGAAGAGAAAAGCCTGGAGAGGTACAGGCTGCGAAATCAGGCAGCGAAGGCTCCAGTCACTGGCTGCTTCAGACTGAGCTAGAGAGCCTGACAGTGAGCTCTTACTGAGAAAGTGGTTAGATAAAAAGTTTCTAGAAAAAGAAAGATCAGTTCAGGGAGATTTGGGGGCGAAGATAGTTTCACTCAAATATATATATTCACCAGAAAGCATCCAGCCAGTTTCCAAGAGAAAAAACTGAGAAAATAAACACTCATGTCTTCATGGTTTATCAAGGCTCCTCTAGAACACTGGGGTTAAGAATGAACAGAAGAGGGCTAGAGAGATGGCTTAGCAGGTGATGGAGCTTGTCACCCAAGCTTGGTAACTCGAGGCTTGAGTTGATCCCTGGAATCCATGTCAAGGTGGAAGGAGGGAAAGAACTGCACAGAGTTGTCCTCTGTGACCTCTGTGCCACATCAGGCTCATGAACACACAATAACAAAAGGAGAATGAACATGATAAAAATTATCACAGTAAAAGATAAAAATAAAAAAGAGCACTATTCCGGATAAGTCTATGTGTGTTCAACCCAACAACTCCTTAGCCCCAGATCCAACCTATGAATGATTTCCGTCGGCTTGGGACCTAGGAGCCCATCACTTCCACTGCCATCAACCCTGGGATTAATTATATGATGTTGTAGTGGGCTGCACCATACAAAAACAAGATTGCAAGTGAATTTTGTTTTCTTTCTGTTCATGTCTTTTCTCTGCGGAGGCTGAATCAGTACAAGCAGAGGATTTTGCTGACATGAGTCCCACAGCTAGAGGGACTGTCCCGGATTTCATCCAACATCCTTCCCAATTGTATTATCTCAGGACTTCAGAAAACACTTAAAGGTGGAGTAACATCTAACCAACTTGTGAACTAACTTACACCTCGCTAAGAACTTACCTTCCTGTAGTTCTTCATGGCCAGGTGGGCTTTCCCCATGTGGAAATAGGCTTTTGTGCATTTTTCATCACACTGTGTGAAAGAGAATAGCTGATCAGATGGTTCAGAGGATCTGAAGCCATTAGGCACGCCCTTGCCTGCCTCGTTAACAGAACGAGGCCAGCAGCACTTCGGTTCTCAGGACAGCTACCAGAGCTGACAATTAAGATTTTTCTGGGCAGTTGTGATCAATATAATTGCTGCCTGCGAGGAACCTGGATACATGGGCATGCTCTCCTCCAAATTAGTGATGCCACCAGCTCTCACTTCCATGTAGAGATTCGCTCAAGAAGTAAAGCAAGACCCCTCAACATTGGTTGAATGTTAGAATCACCTGGAAGGCTCATATATGTCCTGACCTGGATGCCCCTGGACCAATTACATCACTTTCTAAATGGGGTCCAGACAGATAAAATTCTTCAGCGTTTTGGTTGATACAACTGAGTAGCTAAGTTTGAGATTTGCTGGCTTATTAGCAGACAGGATTCTTTGGGAAAACAACTACGGTTACCAGTGCATCTTAGTAGGAAGCGGGTTCTTTTTTGCAAATAAGCCACAGCCTGAACGTTACAGTGCGCATTATATTGGTCAGTTGTCATATGTTCACTGAGCTCACAGAGGCGACGGCTGGGTCTTGAAGTGGGGTTGCCTCCCACTCCATTTCAGATCCAAGTGTGTTTGTCACAAAGTGCGCTCCATGGCTCCTGTCTGGGGATGGGGTGGCCATCCTAACTCTGTGATAGGGGAGAGAGAACAGCAAGACAGACCAAGAGGAAGAACACTGTGCCCTTGAGAACAGCTGGAAAGTGGAGGGGGCATTTCCATCCGAGCTTACTACTGGTT
Organism: Ellobius talpinus; assembly: GCA_001685095.1. NCBI lineage: Eukaryota > Metazoa > Chordata > Mammalia > Rodentia > Cricetidae > Ellobius > Ellobius talpinus. The sequence continues at coordinate 4,482 of LOJH01066420.1, read as the reverse complement.
ATCGGATGGGCATGCCTGTGGTGGAAAAGAGAGACTGCGGCTTCCATGTAGAAAGCTTCTCTGTGAGAGGAAGCTCATTCGGGAACTCCAGGTGACTGCCTCACTTCCCTTGCCAGCTCTCCCTGTAGCTATTTGTTCTTTTACTCAGATACTCCTCTCTGACTGGGACGCTCCATCAAGAACTCCAGCTGCCTACCTTGAAGAGCTTTCTCCAGTCAACTTCTGCTGGATGCTTCTGAGAACCAAATTTGACACTTGCTCTCTCCCATGATCTTTCTCTCTCCCCCCTTTCTCTCCCCTCCCCCATGCTCTTTGTCTGCTCTCTCCCATGCTCTTTCTCTCTCCCCCCTTTCTCTCCCCTCCCCCATGCTCTTTGTCTCTCCCTCTTTTCTCTCCCCTCCCACAAGCTCTTTCTTTCTCCCCCTCCCCACCATGCTCTTTCTCTCTCATTCTCCCTATTTTTTTTCTTCTAACTTTGGCTTTGCTTGTTATTCACTCATAAATTCACTCTTTCAAATCAGAAAGTACAGCTATTGTAGATCATTCTTTGGACCATATAGAACAACCACGAATTCACCTCAGTATCACTCAAAATCTAGGCCCTACAAAAGGGAGGCTTTAAGTCTACAGCTAAGGATATACCATTCACAGAAGGCCCTGCCCCTGCCTGTTCCTCTTCGTAAGACTGCAGGGAGCACAGATATATGGACTAAAATTTGAAACACCAGCTAATTAACCTTCACTGATCCCATTATAAGCAAGATATTGAGTCAGGTGAGACATCCTTTAGGGTTTAGAGATAGTCATTCATTCATTCATTCATTCATTCATTCTCTCTCCCTGTTGGAAGAATCACATAGCACATAGTACTCTGCTGGGTAATACTCTATTAGCTGCTGTTGCTGTGGTTACAGCAGCAACAATACATTTCACAGCGAATGTGATCTAAAGAAAGCTAAATCATAGTAAAAGAGGGAACAGTCAGTGCTGGGGAAACTTTTACAGGCATGTCTTTATGTATAATATTTCCTGATCCACTGCTCAGTGAATGGGAGAGATGGAGAGAAAAATGAGAGCCCAGGAGGACCAGTCTGTTCCATGTGCTACCATCCAGCTTGATGGCTTTTATGGATTTCTTCTGTGAGTCTCACAGAGATGCAACAAAGCAGGCCCAGTCACCCCCATTCCGCAGGCAAGGAAACCAGAGCAGGAGAGGCTTGACACTGGATAACTGGTGCATGGAGGACCTAGAATTTGAAATCTGACCACTTCATTCCAGGACACAAGGGCTTTTAACATGTTATCAGGACTGGGGATGTAGCTTGCCTAATATACCCAAGACCCTGGGTTTAAATCCTAATACCCCAAACAACAACAAATAAAACAAAATCCCTTTCAGAAATATGCTATGAAAAAAACAAACATAGACTCTACAGGAAATGCTGGTGTACAGGTTCAGTAGAGGAAACTAAAGAGAGGGGGTCTAAAATGGAGCAGGCAATGGGGGAGGAGTTTGAACTGAAGCTTAAGTGAATGGAAGAGCTGAAGGGAGGATGATAGGGAAGGGAAAGGGTAGAGTCCTGAGGCAGCGGAGTGAAGAGCCTTTATGGTCAGCACAGCTGGGATTGGAGTGCTGGGTGGAGGAACAACAGGGCTGGAAGGGCAAGCTGAAAAGACTCCACAGGAGGTTCCAACAGGAGGAGAGAGGAGGACGCACTATCAGTGGGGAGAGGAGGCAAGACAGTCTGGAGGTGGCAGGCAGTAGTAAGCAGAGCAGAGAGAGGCAGGGAGATGAGCAGCAGTCCAGACAGCCAGTGGGAAGGAGGACTGATGGCTGACATCCTGGGGGCAGTGGCAGGAAGGGAAGCGTAGACAGCAGAGCTACCTCAAAGAAAAAGACCAGCGCGAATGAGAAGTCAGAACGGAGGAGAGACACCTGGAAGGCACATGCGCCCTTAACAGAAAGAGGCCAGGAGGGGCAGAGAGAAGAGAAGCTGCCTGAGTGGGCAGACAGAGTCAGCTTGTAGACTGACTTCCTGGGTGTGTATGTTGGGGGGTGGTGCCAAGTCAACCAAGTGGAAACCTGTATGAGGTGGCTGAGATGGATCCGGAGCTGGGAGACTGGAGGAGCTGGGGAAGCAGGTCTGAAAGCTCCTAGCACAGGTGACAGGTGCATCCATGAGGGGAGAAGGGGGTCGTTAGAGGATGGGGACCTTAGAAGGCACAACTGTAGAGCCAAGGAGGAAGCAAGCAGAGTGGTGAGCATCCCACGTTCATAAAGGATCAAATCCAGGAAGCAGGAGAGTGACCAAGGGGAAGGGAAGATGCTCCCCACGTCCACTCATGAGAACTCAATATTCAGAGCATAGTCATGGCAGAATACCAGGGTTATACAGCCAGGACACACAAGTCTATAAACCGAAGACCATGACCTATGTGGGTGTAGCACAGAGACCTGGATTTAACTTGACATCACCTTCCTCCTCCACCTACAAAGAGCAACTAATAGATCTTCTTAGGATTGGATCCGTCCAGTCTAACCAAGAGCCTTCTGTCACATGCATTTATTCCAATGAAGCCCACACTCTCTTTGAAGGAGTGCAGCTTTCAAAGCATGGTGGATTTCATTGTGCAGGCTGTGTCCTGCCGAAGACCACATGCGTCTGCCCCTAATTGAAAACAGCTTTGCTGCCCTTATCTTCTTTGATGAGGAACATCGGTCCTGAAATATCACTTGGGCTGGTCTCTTCCAATTTAAAAGTGTCAAAAAATGTTAAATTGGCACAAAAGTCCCCATGCTATTAATAATAGAATGCTCGTGAGATTTAACGAGTTTTAAAAAGAACAAACCTTTCCTTGGAAGTTGCGGCTTCCGCAAAAAGGGAAACCACCAGTCTTCAAATTCCTTTTGTGTCGACCCAAACCTCTGCAGCCGGGAGCCTCACCGGACCTTTAACAAGACTGGCCTCTGCGCATCAGTGAGTATTCTAGTGCCTGCTCCACAGGGCCTGCTCTGCTCTGCTGTCACCATTAAGTTAATTACGCTGAGCTTCATTCAGCATTGGAGCCAGTGTGCCAGCCAGGTCAGCACTGGGTGTGTCTACCTCTTTGTCCTTGACTGACTGACTAGAAAAGATACACTGGAGGGCCCTATGAGGAGATCCCGTTCCTTTCCTTCTCAGGAAGGAATGGGATCTGCTCTCAGGGATCATGGGGTTTAGGGTTTCCTGGCAGGAGGTTTTTACAGTAGATAGTTAAGAGTACAACAGGGGTACAGTCACTGTGACCCCCGGCTTTGTGATTCTGAGTAAATTGCTTAGTTCACCTCTGAGGCTTCAGTTTTTAGCACACAAAGGTGGAAGCTAGTGGCACTGAATGGAATATAAGCTGTGAGCTTGCAGCAATGTTCTGCTGTCACCATTGAAACAGCCAAGGCAAACACCCTGGGTCTCTTGTCTCCTAATGACTGGTGACAGAAAAAGAAACTGAGCAAACAAGGTGACAGTGTGGGTGAGCATGCCTATGCTGGAGGTACGATGCTGGCATCAGCATGGGGCCACTCTCATGATTGAAAGACCTGCCCAGCATGATCCAGCAGTGTTTCCCCCACACTGTGCCTTCTGGGGGATGACATAATCAGGTCCTTCAGGTGACCTGCAGGTTCACACATGTTTTATGATCCAATGGAATCAAAGGTCATTGTCTAATTCACCCCTATTTCCCTTGCTTATACCCTCAGCAATAAAAAACAAGCCATGGAGATGGCTCAGCAGGTAGAGGCACTTGCCACACAAGCCTGGTGACAACAGTCTAATCCCTGGAACCCGCCTAAAGGTGGAAGGATAAAACCAGCTCCAGAGACATCCTCTCACTTCTACACATGTGCTATGACATGCACACCCACACATATCATGCATAGACACACACATGC